>JAODUJ010014876.1:0-12675 GCA_027564615.1 Psolus chitonoides | reverse complement strand
AGCCATGTTACAATCAAGGAATCCCTAAGCCTTTTGGCTTTCTGGTGTGGGGGGGGGTAAATTTATCCTGAAACATGATGTAGGGCTTTCATAATGAACATAGGCCTACTGTGCACTAATGTTAAACTGTTTGTACAGTGACTTAATACATGGTTAAAATACATGCAACATAGCGAAGTTGACCAAAGTGTGAGACATCCAGCCCTAAAAAACACATTTCTCATACTTTCAAAACAAATTAACTTCACTATTAGCTTCATCTTATTTTGTTTCACCTTTGGGGAAAAAAGAATATCTGAAAGATTATGAAAGTTAAATTTGCATTTCACATAAAATCTGACCCATTTGCCATTGGTTTGCTACAAGTTGATTGTAAGTTTTACCTGCCTATCGATGTAGGACGCCCTTCCCCATTGCTAATTTCGATAACATACTAAGGACACTCCACTTGAAAAAAGTCTTTACTAAAGTATTTGTCTACATGTTTTCTAAACATGAGATTTTAGAGAATTCAGGAACAGTATGACCTCAAAAGAGCATTTGTGGAAGGTTCTGACATTATAAAGAAACTATTGTTTTCAAGTTGAAGTAAGATTATCAATATTTTTGGCTAGGGGTTAGAAGTTAGGATATTATATCGGGCATATAGTCTCATCATTCAAGATATCAATGGAAGTAGTTCCTCTGCTGACCAGAACTGAGATTATTAAGCGGAGTGTTGAGAATATACAGTGGTATAGCAGTAGGCCTACATCTAACCTACTCCCACTAAGATTGATGGAATGGTGAGAATATGCAATGGTCTAGCAGCTATGTAGGCCTATAAGCTACACATGTCTCCTACTGTGAGTCATATGCATGGGACATGCCCTTTCTCCCAGTAAAAAGTCCCTCCAAATCAAAATGGCCCTATCTCGCAGCCAGATTGAGACTACATCGGCTGCTCCGGGCTTCCAAACATTGACACTATAGGCTGGAGGAATAACCTCCATCTACCGTGACCTCCAATACCATAGGCTATAATTGGGAAATGGCAAATTAAAGAATTATGGAAAAAATAAAGGTGCTGATTAGGCCTACAACTTCACTATGGTGCCTATTGTATTTGGTAGATGCCAAAAGTCATGTGAGGTCAACCAAGCTCAATTACAACAAACTATGTAAACACCAGGATTGAATAAGGCCAATCAAACATATTCGGTATGCTGGTCCACCATAATAGGTGAATGTTGGAACCTATACGGCCGGTACGGCAGGTGCCATACCACTTTTCAGCCCAAGACCCCCAGTTGCCATACTAGACTCCAAGATGCCATTCCACTTTTCAGCCCCAGACCCCCAAATGCTGTACCACCTTCAAATTGGTTCTGACGGGCCTGATGTTTCATATTGTTTCTAAGTTAATAACCAATGTTTATGATTAATGTATTGCATTACGAATGGTAATGAGAAAATAGGTCTGTATTTGGTATGTTCAAATATTATTAGCACCTTTCATTATTATTACTTGCTCTTAAGAGAATACAAACCAAATATTTGATATGTGAGGCCAAGTGGTTAGATCATCGGCCTCCCGGCAGGCTTAACTCCGGACCAGGTCATACCAAAGACTTGAAAAATGGTACCTTCTACAATCTTGTCTGCGTGGCACTCCTGAGGATCTCACCTACTCTTAGAAGTGTTTCACAGTATCATACCATACACATGAGAGTGGGTAGCTCAGTCAGTAAGTAGAGCTCTGGACTACTGATCGAAAGGTTGTGAGTTTGAATCCTCCTTTGACCACCTTTTCCATTGTGTCCTTAGGCAATGTACTTGACGTTAAATGCCTCTCTCCACCCAGGTGCTAATTGGGTACCTGCGAGGCAACTTGTGAATAATAGCGAAGCGCTGTATTGTGGCTGCTCCTATGGGAAGTCCTCAGGGGACACGATAAAGTGACACACTGTATAGTGTGTCGGGAGCAAACAGATTGAAATGTGCAGGACCAGGGTTGAAAATGTAAGATCGTGTGATAACGCCACAGCGTTGATACAGGACCTAAAACTACATTATCGTTATCATTATACCATATGTTTTCAGCATGAGCTGCGATTTGTTCTCAATATTGGCTTGACCACACTTTCAAATAATTTACTGTGTGAAAAATTTAAGTCGATGAAAGAATCCTCAGGTTTTCATGTTAAAAATGTAGTCTGTACTGTTTTCGTGAATAGTTTGTGAACAAAATCTTTAGAAATGAGTTTTTCATTCACATTGTTATTATCACACTTTTGTTTTGTTTTTTTGCATATCTTGATACACAGGAAAGCATTAGAAGCCAAGGATTACAGCAAGCTCAAGGAGTTAATGGACATGAACTTTGACCTCCGCAGGAAGTTGTACAGGGACGAGGTCATAGGGGCCGAAAACCTTAAGATGATCGAACTTGCCAGACAGGTATGGAAATAAACAATACACTTGACTTTGTTATTCATACAACCTTTACTAACGAGTTGTTTATGAGGAAAAACATGCTCACCATCATTTCACCATAAGCATGAAGCTATTATATTAACTGGAGGATCGATAGAGCATGGAGAATTGATACTAATTGAAAGTACCACCTAACAATATGCTCTCTTAGTTCAGAATGACACACTCCCTCATATATAGAGAACACCACTACAGTTTATGTTGATCGAGCTGGGAAAAGTGACATCACAACGATGGAGGGTCAGTGCATCGTACATGTACACAGTTGATAGAGCACGCAGAATCAATAGACCAGTTCGGAATTACCACAAAATAGTTCCGGATTGCATGAACGTTGCATTCTGGGATATCAAATCAGTGTTGTCACCCCGGATTTCCCTGCTATGATCGTGCGATCTTTAATATTAGATATTCAAAATATTTAGAGTGGTCACACTGGTCAAAGGTACCAGGAAGTTGTAAATCCGAACTGGTCTATTACAACAGACACTAATCATTCCAGTGTTTCCACATTTTTATAACAGATTTCCCAAAATGTGTACTAAAATTTACCAAAACCATGTGGAATCAGACGACCAGTTCCCGAAACAGATTTTAGGCTGTTGTGAGTAATCCGTGCTTTCCTTCCCATGTGAACTATCAACTATTTTACTGTTGTTTATATAGCTAACTTTTATGATTCATTTGCTTGATCTGAGTATTTACTGAAATTTCCAGAAACTTTGTCATTTCCCAAAGCATTTCCAGAAATAGTCCAAATTGTCAGAATTTCAGGTAATTTCCTTGAAAGTGGAAACACTGAATCTTACCATACATACACTGCAGAATGCAGGTCTGGTTCACTGATGATACAACTGACTCTAGTGCATTAACCTAACAATATGTAGGTCACATGCATGGTAGTACTGCATGCTGTATGTAGAGCACACTTAAACAGGCCAACTGAAAATAAGCTCTCACATAAAACGACAATCTGAGTTGAAAAGAGAAGCCCCTGGGAGCTAAGCGATTTGGTACACTCTGGTATTCTCAGATTGACTAATTCGTGCTAAAAAATGTCATCGATTTTAGCCATATATTTCATGAAACGTCACTTTCTTATAGCAAAAAAGTAACAATATTCCGCATTTATTTTTAACTATGGCCACATTATTAGGGGGATATTGGATATTATGTCCCCCGGCCCCCACTCAAAATATTGAGGGGGGACATGTCCCCCGTGATCGTCCCCCATGACTATAATATAGGCCATGTCACATGTCCAACCTGAAACTTGAGGCCTAAAATCAATTTAGATCAAGTTTGTGCTGATAATAACTTCTTGTACTTTGTGAGGAAATGAAATCCTGAAATCTTCTTCTTATTATCTTGATATCATCCAACTGTTCACTATCATATCTATAGTTGAACCATTATGCCTCCTCACACGCGAACCAGGCTGACCCAGTCTGCTTCAGACAACTGAGCCCATCTGGGACAGGCTGTGGCCTGGCCCAGAAAGCCTTTGTTTCCCACGTGAAACAGCCTGCAGAAAGACCTAGACAGAGCCGAGTATTGTAATCAAGTGGGTCTCGGCTGCAGAAAGACCTAGACAGAGCTGAGTTTTGTAATCAATTGGGTCCGATTACTTGGGAATGGGGCCACCGGGGGAAATTGCTGGCGTTGATACTTACGATTGTAACATAGTCAAATAAGATAAATTATACTGATGAGATCAAATATGTTTACGTTACAGGAGTGGCAATACAGGAATCTCAGGGCTTGGAACCGGCTCGCTTTCACACAGCAAAATTCAACTACCGAAAATCAGCGCCCTGGGTGGTCTTGGTTCTGTCTGAGGGCCTGGCCCTGCTCTCGACAGAGGCCAGGCACTCAGTTCCAGGCCTCGAGAGAACCTCGTTCACACACGAGGAAATTATCTGAGGCCTGCAACCAGGCTGACCCAGACGGACTCAGGCCGACCCAGTTGACCTCAGACGACTGGGTCAGTCTGGGTCTGGGTCGCGTGTGAAAAGGCCTAAAGTTTTCACCTCAGATTCAGTTATCAAGTGCTGCCACAACAAATTACTACATGCCAGATCGTAGAAGCAGGCATGCCAGGTCACTGCTAGCAGACCAGTTTTTGCAGTTTTCATTAGGGGCCAAAGAATACAAGTTTTGCTTGTACCCGATCCGATGGCCGATGTGTTTTTTTATAACATGTCCGATCCGATCTTTTCTGGGGCGCATTTAAAAAATTGAGAATCGTAAATGTCCTGATGCTTTTATTGTTCCGATATTCTACCGGCAAAAGGTACATTAGATCAAAAAGCATTTAACCAGTTGCATGCAACTGTTGATTGATTCACTTGGTAGGCATGTCTTTACTAGCCCACGCAAAGCTCGAAACTGGTATATTGAGCATATCGAGCGTTCATCGAGCATTCCTCAAGCATGTGCTGGAGGCACCGAAGCGTTACAGCTGTTACGCAACTGCTGGACATTACGCACAAAAGCGCTCTAAGTCCCCTCCAATGTCCCCGAAGAGTATATCCGTTCGACGCACTGAGGGGGTTAACCATATGCTACAGTGTATGTCAATATATTTGCAGAGATCTTCGCCCCAGTAAGGGAAGAGCGCCACCCGCATGAATAGGTGTAACAGAGCAGTGCTACCATCCATATTCCCTCGAAGATCTTGGCCTCAGTGATAGCGCAGAGGCATCAACATCGCCTAGTCAGTATGCATTTAACCTGTTGCGTGCTAGATTGATTCACTTGATAGACACGTCTTTACTAGCTCACGCAGAGCTCGAAACAGGCGTAGCTGCCCCGTTCCTCGAGCATGTGCCTGAGGCACCGGAACGTCACAACTGTTACGTAACTGCTGGAATTTATGCACAAAAGCGCTGCAATAAGTCCCCTCCGTTGTCCCCGACGATATCTGTTCGACGCACTGAGGCGGTTAACAACTGTTGTTACCCTGTTGGTTTCTGCAAAATTTTATGGGAATAGCAATTATCATCTGTCAACTAGTCTCAACAAAGGATAACAATTCAATGTGAACATGGAATAAAAAATGTGAATGTTTTATGAGATTTTTCCCTATCCGATGTTGCCGATAGTAGGAAATTCCATGCTTGATTTTTATTATCATTTGAGCTCTAGCTTTTATGGCTAGTGAGGGTGCAAGAAACTGACCAGGGTCTCTGGTCTGCATGCATACAATAACAGTCTTTGTCCCACACAATGGGCAATGATTACCACCCCTCCCCCACCCCAGGATGCACTGTTGAACAATTTTGCTTTTGTGACTAGGCTTATCGCTCCATTGACTTTCTATTCATGCTTGTAACATGTCCTATTCATGTTGTAACTGCTGACATAACTAATGACAGCACACCATGGTATTAGAAAGTTTTATTTCACTTTTGTACTAAAAGTCAGCATAAAAAGGGACAATCCAGCACATGGTTTTCCCGTAAATGTTACTAAAAAATAGCACAGGAAGTATGATGAGGAAATCCATGGAAGGCTGAAAAGGGAAACACAAAATATCCTTCATATCGGGAATCTGATGTCAAGTATGAGATGTGGACATGTCAGGTCCCCCACATTTTATTTGCCTCTTCTCTTCTGTGAAACAAATTCAGTGAGCTCCTTTACCTATACCCATCATCATCATGAACACACATGGATTCTCCCCATGTACGATGTAAGGGATAATTTCCATTCCCTCCATTCCTGCCCCTTCCCTCACCTACCTTCTAGATGAAGAGGAGTGGACTTCAGTCTTTAGGTATTTGAATGCCACTCTATAGCCAGTGGCAGATATGGTGGATGGCAGAGGGGGGTGTTCACTCCCCTTACCCCTACAGTTTCAAAGTCAATGGCATTTTTGTACACATTCCATGGTCTGCCCCCCCCCTAGATTGATCCTTAAATGGTATTCAAGCACATACAAACACGATACCACATGCTACCATACTGTAGCAACTTCAATTTTCAACTGATCCTAGTAATGCCAGGGTAAATAGTTTCACATTCTTGTTATACACTGTGACATTTAAGAACTCTTCAAAAGCAGTTGCTATGGAGAGCATTGAAGTTTGGAACAGTATGCAGGTCTCACCTGCATGTCGGCCGCTAAAAATACTTACTGACAGGAGGGCTTGCACAAGTTGTTCTATCCATGGAGCATCACGGACTGAATGTCCTGGTTGAGGACTGCTCATGTCATTGAATAAATTGTAGGTTTATTTCTGGAGACAGTATGTGTGATCATTGTATGATTGGGTATGTCTTGTGAAATGTATTATTATAATAGCTCTCCAGTGTTATCAGACTATGGAAGCACATGAGGTGCACTGGGGCAAATTGTCTAAGAAGGACAAGCCATTGCCCATGCAGCAGGCTAACCCTCTATTCCCATCACCACCAGTATCCAGCAGAGAGACAAGGTCAATACAGCTGGTGGCGGAGCAGGGAGGAGGACAAGCTGTTGCCCATGCAGCATGTCATCCCTCTATTCCCATCACCACCAGTACTAGTATCCAGTAGAGAGACAAAGTTATACAGCTGGTGGTGGAGCAGGAAGAAGGACAAACTGTTGCCCATGCAGCATTCCATCCCTCTATTCCCATCACCACCAGTATCCAGCGGAGAGACAAGGTCAATACAGCTGATGGTGGTCTGGTGGATCAGGGTGCAGTGGGTGACAGTATGTGTGATCATTGTATGCTTGTGAATAGTCCTTTGAAATGTATTATTATAATGTTATCAGACTATGGAAGCACAAGAGGTACACTGGGGTGAATTGTCTAAGGAGGACAAGTCATTGCCCATGCAGCATTCCATCCCTCTATTTCCATACTCTATCAGTATCCAGCAGAGAGACGAGGTCAATACAGCTAGTGGTGGATCAAGGTGCAGTGGGTGACAGTATGTGTGATCATTGTATGCTTGGGTATGTCTTGTGGATTGTATTATTATAATAGCTCTCCAGTGGCATCACATTATGGAAGCACATGGGGTGCACTGGGGTGAATTGTCTAAGAAGGATAAGCCCGTACCCATGCAGAACGCTATTCCTCTATTCCCATCAACACCAGTACCCAGTGGAGAGACAATGTGGTGGTGGAGGAGCCCCCCTTGTCTGTGCACAGCAATAGCACTTTAACCAATTATCAATGTACCCCTAAGAAGTGTCAAATTCTTTTGATGGGTGTAATTGATATGAGAAACTCATATTTCCTCATTGTATGGATACAGTGTGAATGTCCTACAGCAAGGTTGACCAACCTGTGGTCCCTGGGTCAAATTTGGCCTGCAGCAATGCCTATGCAGCCCGTGTAATCTTTTTGAGGGGAAAAAATTAATAATAAAGGAAATGAGGGACTTGCAGCAGTGTGTGGCCCAAATGGGAATGGTAATAGGCCTTCCGACTGAAAAGGTTTGTTCACCCCTCTCCCACAGACAGCATACCTTCCCCTATGGAATACAACTAACCCATATGAAGTACTCCAATTAGACATAGGGTATGGCAGGTATGCCACACCTGCTGAAATACCACATGGGAGCATCATGGAAGGAATTAGGAAACATCGAACACCTTCCATTAGATATAGAACAAATTTTGCGTTTGGCTCCTCAAAAACACATTTTTCTCACGACTGTAGTTTCCCTTGTTATAATATTGTAATGTAATCAGGGATGTAGCCACGCCACTCGGCGCCGGTCGGCACTAGCCATTGCTGACCAGCACTAGGCGCCAAAATTGGCCAAATAACACCCTGCCGACGGGGACTCCAATTTTTTTTTTTTTTTGGTGTTGTGAGTGCCAAAATGGCAGCAGTACTGTTTAAATCCCTCACACAAGTATGTAGAGTGAATTTTTTTTAGTAAAAGACTCTAAACTACAATATTTGGTTCTGGAGAGCCCGCGAATCCCCACGATGGCTCAAAAAAATCTGGGTTCTTTCTGAAGTGCCACTCACTTGCCTGGTGAAATTAGTTGGCACCAACTTTTCTCTAGCTACATCCCTGATTGAGACTGGTCATGTGGCCTAATAGGATTAGTGTTGCTAAGTGGCTCATTCAGCCTTGACAAGTTTTTGAAGTGCAAACATTGGTTCCAAGGGAAATATTCCCTCATGGGTTGTGATTTCGAGTGCCACTTGGGTTGTCATGTTGTGTCTTTGACTCTGAGCTAGACACTTTACTCCACTTGCTCCAGTCCACTCAGCTGGAAATGGGTACTAGCTTTGGATTTGGGTTATCCATGGATGGACCGACGCTCTATCCTGGGGGAGTTTCACACATGTCCGCATCACATCAAACTAACCAGATCTAAGCACCGGTCCTAATAGGCTTCCCTTCTCCCAAGCAAATAATCTAACCTAGAGCATGTGTATCACGAAGGGAAATCACATGAGTTTTGCCCGTTTTACAAAACATGACAATTCTTCAAATAATGGTAGAATGTGCTTAAACTTTGATGTTTACAGATTGCCACAGCTGTGAGAAGTAAACATAGTCAGGTGACCCTAGAATGTGGGTTCTGGCTGTGGATTCATAGGCAGTTGGAAAATGAGGTTTAAGGTGCTCAGAAATTGGTGATACACTAACTTTAATTGAAGATTTGTAAAGGTAGTATGTCACATATGGCTTCCCACACTGTGTATACAAATCCTTTTGTTCTTTTATATGTCACTCTGTGTAGTTCCAAGGTCATTTGAGGTCAGTAGAGTGATTTTCAATTGTTGTGTTCACTGAATCTCCAATTCTAATCAGTGAATGATGACTTAACCATTGTGATTGGAAATCATGCACTGGTTGGTTTCATGGCCTGATTTGTTAAAAGGCATTCACATATGCAGCGAGAGGTCCATATTCGATCCCAGTGGAACCAAGTTAGTTTCCACTGCATCCGGATTTCCGAACCTACGGATATTTATCCACATGAAGGGAGCTGCCCATTACACCAATCGCAAAAAGGAAATCCCTCATGCATATAATCTCTAACTGTTAATAATAAACCTGATTTCCAAGTGTCTCTTTTGTCCGAACGTCCTGTGCCGCAGGCCCTGCTTCCAACCAATTAGACTGCCCGTGTTGTTTACATCAGTGGTTATGGTAGTGCTCTAGGCAGATGTGTGAAGAGGGAAGTCGTAAAATCAGTAATGCTCACACAGCTTAATCCAAGGTACCTGTCGTACGCCTGCTATGGCGGGTATGAAATGCTAAGTAGGTAATTATAAAATGTATCATTATGATTTTAATGACATTTGAATATGTATGTATATCAAGCTTTTTCACGAACCAGTCAGACTCGAGTTCAGAGCCAACCTGCAGTTTCCGTATGAAGCCTGGCCCTACTCCCCACCCGGGCCAGGCTCCGAGAAAACCATGTTCACATGGAAAAATGATCTGAGTCCTCTCAGAGCCAGTGGCCTGGCTCTGATCTCGCATTTGACTGTGTTTGACTGCTTCACCTGTGGAAAGGCCTAGAGATTCATCATATATTTTGATTAGCATCTCTATCAGCCAGTTGAACTCTTTGTTTCATTGTAATGGAATATTTTGGATGTACTTTTAACAGCGTCAAGTTGCAATTCAATAAATAATTGATGTATTTTGTACTTCACAGGAAGGTGCCAATATCAACAAGTCTTTGACAACTCTTGGAAAAGTCATTTCAGCCCTGGCAGAAATGGTAAGAGGAGCTATTTCATTTCCCTTCATTTGTCAACTTTATCATAGCTTATATATACAAATCACTTTCCAAAAAGAGGTGAACATGTGGACGGTGAGCAGGAGTGGCTGCATAGAGGTTTTGCACTATCGTCAAACGTCCAACATTTTGCTCTGCAAACATATCAGCTGACAACAATTTATAAGCATTGCATTTTGTTAAAGACTGTTACTGAGAGTAGAAGAAATTTGGGACATTTTAAAGTGACAGTGCTGTATGTATGTATGTATTGTATGTATGTATGTATGCAATGATCCTCCCTTCGCTGGAACTCGGTCAATACTCCTTGAAGGAGTTTAAACGCCCTGCTGGCAATGCCAGTCTCGTGCGACTAACACACAGGTTAACGTCTATGATTTAGGGATAGTAGATAGGAAGCTACAACCCAGAACTAGACGACAATTTTAATGTCCGAGTCGGGATTCGAACCCACGACCTCATGATTGGAAGACGCGGGTATGACCACTGAACCACTTGCTCGTTATTTGAAACAGAGTAGAATATGGGCTGTAACACGTAATGTTACCATATCATTTCAACTTCAATGTGAGCAATTTTTACCATGCCCATAGCTGTATATATAATAATGGGAATACATCTTGAGTGCTGTGCGAATCTTGGAAATAAATAGACACAATGATTCATAAACACTTGTTACCCCCCCCCCCCCTCTCCCTCCTACCCCATACACAGGTATAGATAAATGAGCAGAATGGACCTGAACATGTTGGTTCTCCCTCCCCTAAAACAAGTATAGCGAGGGAAACAGAAATGTTTCAACAACTTTTCAGAATAGGTGATTAACGTCCACCTTAACTTAATGCACGGTGCTCTTTGACAGAATTGCTAACTGGTTTTGCCCCCGGATACATGGATGAACCTAATCAGGAAAAATGATGTAACTGGTTTTTAATAAGAAATCAGATTTGTCCTCTTTCCACCCCTTCCACCCTCCCTCCTGAAAAAGGTATCACCTCAATTCCCCTTTTTTCTCATCACCCAAAGTAAAATGTAACCATTTAAAACACTGGTATTACCTGATCAATCAAATAGATTGTCATGCTCTTATTCTCAACTTTTATCTTTGCTTGACAGCTTTTGTTTGTCTTCATTGTATACTGACTGAATCATATTCTTTGCAAATTATTGATGTCCACATAATCTCAATTGTTAATTCTGCATCTGATACTAATGGCAAGCATGTGTCTTGGATATTAATATTAATGCATGATGTAACTGAATATATTTTTACTTTCATTCTTTTCTGCTATTATACTCTTAGGGACAGTTACCTTCGGTAAGATGAATCCCTCCACCCCCTGTCCCCACCTCAAGAGAAGCCTTAATGTTTTAGTTTAGTGTATGCCTCTCTATTCCCCCTCCCCACCCCCCTCTCCTCCCCCTCGACAAAATGTGTAGAGAAGTCATCAATGTTGTTTTAATGTTTAATCTGACTCTGGATAACCTGCATGGTGTGTTCGTTTTGTACATTTATGTCAATTTGGCCATTTTCCTTAGGCTGTAATATGCAAATAATATCTGTTTTTTGGAATTGTGCTACAAACTACTTTTGTAGCAATAATTTGTTTGATTTGTAGTGTTTCAGAAATTGATGTTTGAATGTCACTGTTATATATCACTTTCCACTGGTGTGTTGTTTAATGTTGAAACATTTGAGATTCAAGTTTTGCATTAGTGATCATCTGTTGCCTATACTGAGTACGTAGGGTCATATTTGAGGAATCTGTGAACATTATTTTCCTACCTTTGTTTCTCTGTGGATTTGGTTATTAGAACCATTTTAGTAAATAATTAGCTTCTATGTACTTCTGGAAAGTGTCAGGAAAGTTCGCTTTTTCGCAATATTCAAAATGGCTGCCATCTTAAAAGGGTAAAAATTTGAAAAATATCCCAATCCTTTCAATAAGTATACCAAATTATTCGTAAATAATAAAAAAATGTATAGTTTGCCCCATCTTCAAACTTTATTTATAGCGCTATGGACAGAAACATGAGAAGAAACAGAAACTATATGTCAAATTTATCAGTGTGGTCTAGATTGTCCAATTTCAATGATTTTGGTGTCCAAATATATGTTTCCTGACACGACAAATTCAAGAGAACAACTTAAAACAAACCAAATGGCCATGTTTATTTACCCTGAAAAAATGGAATAAAAATTGGTCATGGATCCCCAAATGTGACCCTGGGTGGGGGGTAGAGTAAATTCGCTCAATATTGTTTGTAACCACATTATCCGAGTGGTGGCAAAGTGGATTCAACATTTACATCAAAGCTTTTTTTCCGGAATGAGATACCTTTAAGAAATCTAGAATCAATGTCATGTATCGCTTCCTTATTCTTGAAAAGTAACAAAACATAACTTTTACTTTTATATTATAATAAGCTAATTACATAATTCATAAAAGGGCAGGCTTGGACTGTCTGTATGTAATAAGCTCCATCCA
>JAODUJ010014765.1:0-12682 GCA_027564615.1 Psolus chitonoides | reverse complement strand
GGGGAGATACCAAAGTCAGCTTTTTTAAGCAATTATTTGGGTTCACAAAACAAAAAAATTATATTGCTAATCTCTGTTCTACACAGTATTTTGGGAGAAAACAAAGATTATTGGATGTTATTATATTAGAAATGCTTTTGTAATATGTAAAGAGAAACACAAAACTCGACCGTTTTTCAGGAGCAAACCTGCCAATTCCGGTATGTACCTTTAACCATCATAATTACAGAAAATATTTGGAGAATAATTGTGATTGCGTATAAAAAGTTTTCCATTTTGGGTCAACACTCAAACACTCACTAGTAAAAAATACTCACAGACAAGACTGTTTTTCGGCGCGATATTTGATGCGTAATTTTGCTAGTTTTTACATTACAGTCGCCGACTTGCGGTGGGTAGGCCTATTCTGCAACGTCCCGTGGATATGGTTTAGGATTAGGTAACTATGGCTCATCGATTAAGTGTGATAAGTGGACTCGAACACTGGCGATAGCTCGCCTATCGACCAGTCCTCAGAGCGTAACGAGGCAGTAGTGAAACTATTAAAATCCCAACCTGCTCCCGGACCACCATTTAACGTCCTCGCATCCGACGGACGTGAGTGAAACTCTCAGCCTTTGGCCACTTTGCTAAATGATGAGAGAGGTGGTAACAACCTGTCCGCCACCACTGCAGGACAGCCGTGTCGAACATAACCAATCAACCCAATTTTTCCCGATTCAATTGCCTCCCACCACAACGAAAGCACCAACAACTGCAGTACAACTTTTTGACTAAACCAGAAATTGCGAAACCATCAATAACTGCCGTACAGTTTTTTGACGAGCAAACAAGGCACGAGTGGGATTTCAACCCGGGCCTAACTTTGCGCGAACTCAATGTTTTTAAAAACACCCCATCCTACTCATTGAAACTGACATTATGTCAACGCCGCTATTCGACGGACGGACGTAAACCTTAAGCCTTTAGCCACGTTCTGAAAGGAGATATGTGGTAGAAACCTGCAGCGGTGTCGAGCGAATTTAATGTTTTATACCCCAACCTGCTCATGGGACTGACATTTAACACCACCATTCGATGAACGGTAGTGAACTCACAGATATGTGGTGGCAATCTGTCCGTCATTAGGCCTACTGCCTGAAATTAACTTAATTTTACCGAAACCTATATCGTTCTCTTTACAACGAATGCAGAGAGTGCGAGGCCATCAGCACCTGCAGAACAGATGTTGAGGACCAAGCATCTTATAGGTTAGTTCTTTTTGGAGAAGTGCTTATATCCGGTTTTGCTGACATGAACAGGGGGATGAAGCGGACGAGAGTTTGAAGCTTCCCCATGTGACATCAGTCCATCCCTGGATAACCCCTAGCCGAAGCTAGTACCCATTTTCAGCGGGGGTGGACTGGAGTATGCGGAGTAAAGTGTCTTGCTCACGGACACATCATAGCACCGGAGGTATGACTCGAGCTCACAGTCCCCAGATCGAGAGTCACAAGCATTCGGCTAGGCCACTACGCCTTCTCTCATAAGCGTCAAACTAATTCGATGCTCTTTCAAGCCATCCACGAATTATCTCGACCGGGGATGGCTGATCCAGCCAGCTAACTTGTCACCATAGGGAAGACTAGTTTGTCATGATAGTGTGATTGATTCTTTTCGGCAGCTCTTCCTCCCCTGCCCTGACAATGGCTGAATCATTTCCTTGTTCCGCAGCTATCATCTCGTACAGGTCCCTTCATCTTTACGAGGTACTCCATGGAACGCCGCAGAGCACCTTAATTTGTTTCTAATTTTGGAAGACCAGGCATGTCTAAAAATAGCTTGACCTCACAGGAAAGGAATGCCTATCGAGTCCTCAAAATAAACCTTAGAGGAAGTCTAATTATTTCACCCATCCCCTGACAACACATATTCGCTAGATTTTCAGCAATGCTAGCCTATAGTTGTTTCTTTTCTTTGTCGTGCTTCACATATATGTATGCTACACATACTTGTATCATTTTTTAAAAATATATCCATATAGTTATTCTGTTAAATGTCGTTACCCTTGCATAACTATCCCATTTTCGTTGTAATATTATATCACAGAGTCATTCGTCTCACTCTTTTGAAACATTTAGAATGGGATGAAAAAATATGCTTTAGGATTAAATGGGACCATCGGAAATGTTATTAATTGATAATTTTATATTTCTGTTGTCTATACGAAAGTGCCATTACTGAGTTGAACCCGACAATTCAAGTGTTTTGTAACAATAAAGGTCACTGTGACTGGTAATGGAATCTAATATATATAGTAAACACATTCCCTTCATGCTCCTGGTTTTAAGCTATCGTTTTCATGTCACTAGATATTAGATAGCATACCTTGTATGCTGCTCCAAGTCAATAGGTACCGGAAGTGAACACAGTAAAGGCCACTATGGCATATACTGAAGTCTAATATACTGAACACGTCCCTTTCATCCCGCTGGATGTGAACTATTGCTTACATGCCACTATGACTCCAAGTCAATAGGTACCATATATGGGGAAGCGAAAACAGTAAAGGCCACTATGGCATTTACTAAGGTCCAATATACTATTAAAACACGTCCCTTTCATCCCGCTGAATGTGAACTATTGCTTACGTGCCACTAGGACTCCAAGTCAATTGGTACCGTATATGGAGAAGTGAACACAGTAAAGGCTACTGTGGCATTTACTGAACTCCAATATACACTAAACACGTCCCTTCCATCCCGCTGGATGTGAACTATCGCTTACGTGCTACTATGACTCCAAGTCGATAGGTACCGTATATGGGGAAGCGAAAACAGTACTATGGCATTTACTGAAGTCCAATAAACTAAACACGTCCCTTTCATCCCGCTGGATGTGAACTATTGCTTACGTGCTACTATGACTCCAAGTCGATAGGTACCGTATATAGGGAAGCGAAGACAGTAACGTCCACTATGGCATTTACTGAAGTCCAATGTACTAAATACGTCCCTTTCATCCCGCTGGATGTGAACTATTGCTTACGTGCCACTATGACTCCAAGTCAATAGGTACCGTATATGGGGAAGTGAAAACAGTAAAGGCTACTATGGCATCTACTGAAGTCCAATATACTAAACACATGCCATTCATCCCGCTGGATTTCAACTATTGTTTACCTGCCACTATGACATGCATTGTCTGCAACTTTTTTCAATTATACGTTATAACTTTGGTTACAAGGAGAGGGTAGTGTAATGAAGGATTTCAGGAGAAGGATGGGGAGGTGAGTAAAGGGGGCTTGCACATGACACTGTTGGACTTTCTTAATCAGTTCGTATCAAAATCAAATTGAACCTCAACAATTGTGCAATGCATCTTTATAAAGCATGCTATATTTAAAAAAAACTGACGCATCAGATATGAGCAATGCTTCGTAAAGGGAACAATTCGAACAATTGTTTTATTTAAAAGTTGTAAAATGTGCACCCCGGCGCCGAGAGAGCAGGGGAGGGCGTAGTTGCTAAACTGGAATCATATGCACGCCCTCTATACTCACCAAAGGTTAAAATTTAGTCTGTATTTTCACTTAACATGTTCCGTTTGAGTATTTCGGCTTCATTGCGCATGCTCGCGACTTCTTGCTCGAGTGTCTGGACTCTTTTGTATAGATCGATCCGGTAGGAGAGTTGTGACTTCTGTTGTTCTAGTTCCTTCACCCTCTTGCTGATGTCGGCCTCAAACTCCTGGTCGGTAGGCTGCCTTCCTTCTGGCGAACGAATACATATGAGAGATAGAAAACAACATCAGAGTCAAGGCAATAGGCTCTGGGTTCATTTCACACAGCGATATCATTACACTGAAAATGCACAGATGGTGTTATAATATCCCACGAAGTTGCAACCTTTTCTACAAATATTAAAATCAATTGGAATAAATCTTTAAAATCGAAATCGTGAACAGTCAACACGAACTATCGTTAGGCTAGGCCTAGCCTATATTTCCGCCAATATGTTCTATATACATTTCCAGGCTTATTTCTTCGCAAGTTGGGCAATGTATGAAGAGAAACTTTCATGAAATCATTTTTCTATAAATAACTAGGGAAACAGGATCTTCGTTTGTGAAAGAACGATGTTTCCCAACACCCAACGACAGAGTGTTGTGTTGCTTGAACTCATTGTGAGAATAAACATTTCCCCATGTTTCGCAATATAGCGGGAAATAATTATCTTGGTGTTTGGGCATCGTAAAGGTTATTTCCTCTGGAGAATGTCTTTCTCGCGAGCTCATAATGGCGCCCATTGGGTCGGTGCTCACATCGGGTTTCTTGCCGGGGAGCATGGGAGTATAATACTCCCACATGACGGGGAGTATGTACATCAACATGAATAAAGAATATTGGAAATAAAGATATGAATGGATCATATATATATAATGAATTTCACCGATAACATCATGCGAAAAATACTTTTATTCTCACCAAGATGTGAAACGAAACGCTACATATTCATTTAACTCCTGGGATTTCCCCCTACAACTTTTCAACAGCGCTTTACTGCTCCACACAGAACTCATCACTGTGCATCATGTCGGATTGTTCGAGCATGCGCCAGTGGCATTGAACCATGAGAGCGGTTACGTAACTGCTGGAATGTGTAGCCAAAAGCGCCCGTAGCCCGCTGTGTTCCGCGATGGACGCCCTTTTGCCCCACGCTCATCCTCCCTCAGTATATGATATCAGGACAATTCCCCCTGGACAATTGCCCCCCGGACAATTACCCCCCAGGACAATTGTCCGGGGGTAGTTTTCCTGGGGGGCAATTGTCCGAGAGGCAATTGTCGGGGGCAATTGTCCGGGGGCAGTTGTCCAGGGGGGAATTGTCCTAGACCCGTATATATAGGGTTAACGGAAGTCACCGGAAGCTTGTCGCTTCCAAGAGACCCGTAGTTAATGGTAAACAAAACATTGTATTGATGTAGAGAATTTCGGCATCGAATCATCATATATGCCATTAGTATGCGGCAAAACGAAACGAAGTGCGGATGGTGGTGATTGTATCCGCAGATAAAGCGAAATCTTATCTCAATGACGAGTTTAATGTAGTATTGTCAGGCCTTGAAACAGCTTATCCCATAGGCCATGTTAGGGTGTCTTTTTCACTGACGTCACAAGCACACCAAGTTTCCCCAAACAAATCAGCTGACAAGCTGACAACAAGTTCCGAGCATATATGATTGTAGCTTCTTCAAAAATGTTAGAAGAAGTTGGAACATTAAACGTTACAGACTGCTATATATTGGGATCGGTACATTGTGGATTGTTACAGACATTATTGCCAACACTGGACCATTTTTAGAAGTAAATCAGACAAAATGCAAACAGTTAATTCAAAATGCGAACACGAATGATAAGAAAAACTACAGGCGCTAGTTCCGCGAATAACATGTGCACGTACTACTGCCAAGGAAGAACACAAACGAGTGGGCTGGATGTGATGTGTGTGCCACTATCATGACGTCCCGTAAAAAATGTTCAGTACCTGGATCGTTTATTTCTGGGCACTCTCCCTCTGCGGAAATTTGGCTAACCGGGCCACCAGCTTGCTTCTTTCTCGACCAAGGCCATTGTCGTCGGCCTTTCCCGCCCTTTGACTGGTCGCCATCTTTTTTATCGTTATTCTCTTCACCGCCTGCCTCGTCTGATCCTATATTTTCGTCGCCCTCGGCGTTTGCTGGAGCCTCCTCGTTGTCTGGTTTTGCTCTGTTAAAACCGAACCAAAACATGAAAATCTAGTAATGAATAACAAAACACAGTTAAAAGAGTTCAGTTAGTTTATGTGTTGCTAAGTTGTCATTCTATCCAATCCAAACAGTATACTACCGTCATGTGATAGAGGATCCAAAATAACTAAGACCTCTTATCTTTGTTTTGAACGGTGAGGTCATTTTGTGAAGAACAAGACTGCCTAAAGTGAGCCCCGCCTGATTAACATAAATTCCCTGGCTATATATTCAAGTTTCAAACAATGCAACATTCATAACTTCTTCATGCAACAATATTTTTTGGAAATAAAATTGATTTTGAGACTGTCTGATGATAACGAATAATTTCATTTTCAACAATTAGCAACATCTTACTCTCCTCTGCTGAAATGCAAGCTCGCTGAGCTCAGTTAACAATTATTCCCACCACGATAAGATGTTCAGTTTTTGTATGAATTTGATGTGTATTTGAACATTAACTTCAATTGAATATCTGGCACCATTTTGGTGATGTGATTGTTAAACGTTGAAATTCTTTATAATCCATCAATATCTACTGTTTGTGACTCGATGATCATTGAATGGTGGACCATCATATGTGGTCAGCAAGTTTGGGTCAAAGGTCATATAGGCCAGGGTCATTAGAGGTCATAATCTGGAAACACGAAAGGCCTTCTGTTGTACAGTTACAGATTGCATTGTTCAATTTTGAAAGTTGGCATATTCATCCTAAAGTACGTACTAGTGTTATTTTCGTCAAAGGTCATATTTGATGCCATTTCCTGGATAATGATCATTTCAGTCATTTCTGTTAAAAATCTGTTTGATTCGCTACACGTTTCGGTGGATTTTCTTTGAACTTTAAAATAGTGTTCGTTGAAAGCTGAGCTTTACAGAAGTGTTACAATAAAGAAGGTAACATTACAATTAGGATAAAAATGTGAAATTCTTTCAAATGCTTTGCCTTTCCCGAACGTGCATCTGATTATATCCAAATTTTGTAGCAGTCCGCGCTGCTGTGGTGTGAAGTTGCTTTTAACCTCTCTCCACAATTGTGTTTACATTGGTCGTGCAATGTCAGTTTGGTGATTAATTCATGGTATCGATATAATTATTTGCTGAGAATTGAGTGGACGAATCACAAGCTTGTCCTACTGTTTAGCCTACAAACCACTGCTAGTCAGATTGGTGATGCCAGTCTTGAAAAACAAATATAAAACAAATTATTCTTGACTGTATTTCAATAGAATTGGAAATGATGGCGTAAACGCAACCATTTTCATTATATCTTGATATAGTTGTTTTCAGTAGTTCAAATGTTGGCTCGGAAAATCTTGATTTGAAAAATGTGTTAGAGTTGTCATTTTAATTCAGATCCACCGACTAACACTATCTATGTGCTTACACGAAGCAACATTTCATGCGATCTAGATAATTATCTATGTCAGGTTTGCGTGATACAAATTACGGAATAATTGGTTTCAAACCATGCTGGGGTGTAGTTAGAGGTTATATCATTGTACATAGGCAAATGGGCGCGGCATGGCTGCTGCAAAACAAGAAGTAACAATATTATTTTAAAGTGAAGCTAGCTATAATTCATTAAAACTGTCAGATATACTGGAATAATTTCGTTGATGTAGACATAACAACAATGCTCTCCACCAGCCCTGTATTAACCAATGAGCAAGATAAGCACGTGCTTAGGCATTATGGGAATGAGGAAACCAAGGGAGGGGGCACCACATACTTTCCCTAGATATCGTGCTAATAATAAACATTCTTGAACATAAATTTACTTCGAATATCACAGAATCACAGAATACTGCACCATTTTGCATATAAGCACCCTTAATCATTCCAAAAAATTCAAAAGCCTGTACTCTTATACCCCTTCCCCACGACGGCGATCACACTCATCTAAAGTTGGAAAATCTGGGGGCACCGTTGTTGGGCTGTGCTTAGGGCATCAGTTGCCCTTAATCCGGTCCTGCTCTCCACCATGAAGTTGTGAGATCAACACAATAATTATAGGTCTCCTCCAACTTATCATACTATTACCATATACTTATTCAGATATATCAAAATTTGAGTTCGAGAGCAGTTTTTCAAAAGATTACTCACTTCCCACTTATTAATGTAGTATCTGTTCTTAGAGGTGATAACATGGTACAGTGGAATGAGTGGTTGCTTGCCCTGCATAGGCTCGCTTCAAATCCCACTCGTGCCTTGATACTTGATACTCGTCACAAGCTGTATTGCAGCTGTTGATGGTCTTGTAATTTCTGGTTTCGTTATAGTGGGAAGCCATTGACCTTGGGGTGATTTGGGTTTATCGGTATGTTTCGGCACGACTGTTCTACAGTGGTGACGACAGGTTGCTACCACCTCTCTCGTCATTTAGGAAAGTGGCTAAAGGCTGAAAGTTTCACTCACGTTCGTCGGATGCAGACCGACGTCAAATGGCGGTCCCGGGATCAGGATGGGTTCATAATAGTTACACGCTTGCCTCGTTACTCTCTGAACACTATTCGAGAAGAGAAGGTGAGCCTTTTAGTGTTTGACCTCTGTTGACCCCAGATTATTTTTGACCTATCCCAAAAACAATAGGGATCATGTATCTGTATCTGTCGGTTACTGCAACTAACTCCGCAAACGGGATACACTATCGTTGCAGGCCCGTGGTGGCAGCAAAAAAAAAAGACTAATGATGGGTTCCAGTCAAGAATGAGGGGATCTGGAGGGTATGAAGTTGACTTTTAAAGGAGGCAACTGAGGTAGCTTCTCTTGTATTAGATGGCAATATGTTCCACTCCGCGAACGTTCTTGGGAAAAAAGAATACCTATAGCAATCTTTGTTTGCTGGTGGTCTCATGAATGCAATCGAGGAGGTTTGTCAGGTTGAGATTCTGTTTCTTTCAAAATTGAGCTAGTGTTTATAGAAACTCTATGTTGGGTAGGTTTGTAAAGCAGAGTGAGTCTAGAGGTGGTTCTTCTTTCTTTCAGTGATTCCCAACCCAATTTGTCAATCATTGATGAAACACTGCTTTCCGTCTTGAGTCTTTACAGATGAACCTGGCTGCTCCGTCTGCGCTGAACGGCTACAAGTCTGTCTATATGATCTTGTTTGTAAGGATCCCAGATACTAGAACAGTACTCCAACTTAGGTCTGACAAGAGTCTTATATGCAGTTTAGTTTACTTTTGAAGAGCAACTGTATAGATTTCTTCTCAGTGAGTCTAAAACTTGATTCGTTTTAGAAACTGTATTTGTAATATGGTTTGCACAGCTCAACTTTTCATTAATTTTATTTCCCACTCCCAGATAGGTGTGATCAGACACTGTGTGTAGGGTTTCTCCATTTAGGGTGTAGGTTGACTTGTCACAATTTCTCCTGTAGGTGAAATGCAATTAATAGCATTTTGCAGCGTTAAACCTCATTTGCCATTGTGACTCCCAGTTGCTAAGTTTGTCTATGTCTGTTTGCATAATGTTTTCATTATGGGGAACATATATGCCAAATATAAACCTGATCCAACTAGGCATGGTCGACGTAGTGTGTTTACAAGGGAAAAGTACCAAAAATACCTAAAAGTCACCATATTTCTAACCAACTATTGGCTCAAATCCCCACTAAAATCAATGGTGTCCCTGTACCCATTATCAGAAACCTACAAACTGAGTTTGAACTTGATCTGACGAGGCATGGTTGACTTAGATTGTTTACAATGTTTTCAGTGTTTAACCCCTATTGACCTCAGATGACCTCTGACCTCTCTCAAAACACCAGAGATCATGTACTCATTATGGGGAACATATCTTCTAAGTATAAACTTGAACCAACCAGCCAACCAGGCATGGTCGACTTAGCTTGTTTACAAGGGAAAAGTACCAACAATATCTCCATTTCACAAAATCTATATTTTTGACCAAACAAGTGTTTAATCCTCCACTAAAATCAATATGATCCCTCTAACCATTATTAGGAACTCACAAACTGAGTTTGAACTCGATCGGACCAGGCATGGTTGACCTAGTTTTACAAGGTATTCAAATTTCGCCCTCTTTTGATCTCAGATGTCGACCTTTGACCTCTCCCAAGAACAGTATGGATCATGTACTCATTATGGGGAACATACCAAGTATGAACTTGATCCAACTATAGGCATGGTCGACCTAGGGTTTACAAGCTAAAGTGGCGTAACAGAAGGACAGTGTGGGTGAGTGACGTACAAAGAGGAAGGCGTGTTCCTTTCGAGACAAACAACAAGATAAACGATTTCAATGGGGGATATTCTCCAGAATGCGCATGCGCTGAGGCCGACATGTTTGTAGTTCGACGCACGTGTAACAATCCAATGCTTGAATCCACACTGTAATCTTTACACACCATGTAGTTGTATGACGTCACGAACTACCACTCCCATGGCGCAATTTCCTTTTTCTTTTTAAATTGCATGGAGAATATCCCTATTAGGCTAATGATGACGTCATGAATACGTACGGTTCTTCGGCTTTGGTTTCGGATGGTTTTGTCTCCTTTGCCTCCTGGTCAGCAGCTGCGGCTTCTTCTTTCGTCATTTTGAATTTTTATGTGATTAATTTAGAAGAAAATCTGCAAAGAGTAAATTAAAATTAAAGATCAGTTCTACTCGCCCGCAAAACGCATAAATAATCGAAATCGAAATTTGTGATTCGCTACCCAATGCAATTGTATATCATTGAAACACTAGTATAGGGAGGAGAAAATTAAAAGAACCTATTAGTAGCATGTTGCATTTTTCATCAATAATTCGAATAATTTTGTAAACAAAGTGGGTCCACTGTTTTATCCGACAGCTTGTGGTTGACCCTAGCATGTATTTTGTAAATTGGACTGGCAATGATCACCAAATTAATTAGTAAATTCAAAATTGAAAGAACAAGATTTTTTAATGCATTTTTTGGTAAAGTACTTGTATTTGATTGCTCTACAAAATTTGCCTTCAATTCCCCTTTAAGGGACGTGATATCACGGACTATACCACATTATGACGACCTGATGTTATTGAGTATAAAAAAAAGTGCATATTGTGTATGTTGTGTGAACATTGTGGGCGTAAATCCGTGTTCAAACGTGAGAGGGTCAGGGGGTAAAGTGAGGGGGTCGGGGAAAATTTTCCGTACGGAATGTTAAAGTCGATAGGATTATCTTCAAAAAGTGGGGTCCTGACCACCCCTATGATCTACGCTCCTGGGGAACATTATGAGGACAGATTGAGGATAATATGAGCAATGTCAGTCCGAATTTTAGCTGTTTATTCCCGAACTGTTAATTGTCCGTCAAATGGGGATGTCTCATCTCAAACTTCGCCTCAAAACCTCGGGGTTTTCTGGCTTTTATTCGCTCACGTCGCATGGCTTACACGTATAAGAGCAAGTCCTTCATACTCTACAGCCAATTAGCAAGTGACTTTTCTGAGTTTGTCGAATATTGATGTTTTAATTACCGTGTCTATGACATCACGCACATCACAGGAAATGGTCAGTTCGTTGAATAAAATAAATATGGATCTAAATGATTACTTTTAATTTGTGATCAGCACCTTGGGGTAATGATCTATTACGGAGTTCCCGGTACGGTAATTATTTTTTTGGTCAGTGCATGTTTAACTATAACAGTGTGATTTAACACTAGGCTATATAATACCGGTATAGCATATAATGCAGTTTTAGAAGACACACCGTAGAGTTTCATATAGAGACATCCCGATTACGTCATCATATTTACATAACGGCCATGTTTGAAGACAAACAACCCCCATCGCGCTCGATCGGGCAGCTGATAAGATAATACAACACAGAAACAGGGGAGAAATAATTGCTCGTAGTCATATTTACACTCAAAGCTACAATGAATTTTTGTCAGTGTTTCAGTCGTGTTAAATTGTTAATGGCGTGCACATAAGTCTTCCATTTAAAGTAATCTCCATGGTGATAAGGTCATGTGATCATGTTAAATAACTCAATTGAATGGGTGTTTCGCGTACTTCTTGCCTGTCCTCCAAGATGTATACCACCACCAATATTCGTCATCTGGGAAGCCTCTCTCTGTCTATAGATATCTAGAATGCTGTCAATCAGCACGCTTACATAGTGGAACATGCTATTCGCGATCCTACACTTTGAACAATGTTGTCTTTGTAGAAATGAATAAAAAATATACAATAAAAAACGTTTTTCATTCAAATACGTGAACATTCACTGAGGAACACGTGATGTATGACAATGAAATATGGTTGAAGGATGGTAACAAAAACTTTAAGGACACTGATGTATACATGCAGACATGTGTTGTAACTATGTGGGGTGTGGGATTATTGATAATAGACTGATAGTCGGAAGCATATTTGCTACGTGAGCCCGAGGGGCAATGAGTGAGTATTCCCCCAATGGAACCACCACACTGGTCTTTTTAAAATCGATTATAAAAACAGGCTAAATAAATTGCCAACATTTGCCAACAATTAGGCTACCAATGAATTGCCAACATTTTGACCTGAAACGCAAGAAATCTCTTCCCCCCTCCCCCTCCCAGGTTCTCATCAAATATTCTCACCCCAGGTCGTAGTCGTCATCCAAAGATACCGATACAAATATCGAATTGGCCGTTATAGTCAGCGTCTCATGGCTCACATGGGACCGGGTTCCCTTACCCTTTTCATCGGCCAGACATTTCTGGCGTCGACGTTGCCAACTTGACGGGAAATAAATATTTATATTATTGAAAAGCTCGGAGGGGTTGATCACAAAATTAGTCAACTAAATACTTCCTGTGCGCATAATTTTGAATAACAATAATGTCATTTAATGAAGAAAGTAGGGCCAATGTGCAGATCTTACAAGATGTTTTCCTATTGGATAACACTTACAATAACCCTAACCCTAAACACTA
>JAODUJ010014654.1:0-12684 GCA_027564615.1 Psolus chitonoides | reverse complement strand
AAAATAGCAAAAAATGCCAAAATAGCAAATAGTAAAACCCGCCCTCCTCCTTTTTTTTGAAAATCCGGACGATAAACATATATTATTTTTTTACTTGGCCTTATGCGCACATATCCACCCTGCGGGGTGCTCAAGACGCAAACTAAGGAAACTAATAATACAGTAATGGACAGAAAAATTAAATAAAATCTAAATCTAAATACTGAAAGCTTCACGCATGAGGTGAGTTTTAAGGAGTCTTTTGAAAGTCGAAATGCTGGTGCACAACCCTTTTTCTGAACCATAACTCTGATTTTGAACGGCAATTGTGAATTCCTGAGAGTATTTTTTTGCGCTAGCGTATCGTACTTGGAAAAGTAAAGTAGCTTTCGAGCCCCCTCTTTGGAGAAATCTTGGATCCGCCCTGTATCTGACTATATGTCAGCATAGTGTCTTCCGCTTATGTTGGGGGTATTAGCACCTCTGACACTGGCACCTTGTGATCTTCATATGGGTTCTTGGTATCTTGGCTGTCTCATGATGACCTTGTCTTATATTAAGAAAAGGTTAAGCAAGGCAACGCATCTTTGTCTTGTACATTTTTCAAAGAAAACACTTGCGAAATTGCCATTTCTCGCCCAACGCCGGAATACTCCAGCACTTTACTCACCCTCACCCTACTCCGATCTTTTCACGCTGAGTACGACGTTACTAGGTGTCAATTTTGAAGTCTCTGGCTAATAGTAATACACATTCTAACGAGGCCCACCAGTGGCCCTGTTTTTCAGCTCATGTGACTGAGGCCTTAGTAGCATGGCTCAGTATATAAGTACTGCAATTGCTCTATAGTTACGTAGGTATCCTGATTTGAAATAACTGTTGTACTGTTCAGTCTATCGGCCATTCTTGGTGTTTCCAAACTGAAAAGCAGCGAGCATGCATTAGTTCTACCACTAGCGTAGCCAGTGTGGCGAATGCTGTGAGAGGGGAGGAGATGGATGGGGAAAATGTACCGACAAACGTACAAAATGTACCGACAAAACAACGAATGCACCGACAATAAGCCTCTCTCGGGAGCAAAGGTCACGAGAGTAGCCCACCATACCCTCGGGACTCCACTGATGAGAGTGAGCACATTGTACTTCTAGCACGACGTACAGTACTTGCATATGGCCCATAAAGTGCAGATATCCGTAGATATCCAGATTTCCTGACAACGTAACCTGATGTTAATGCAACCGGAGACCAGATGTTGCTGCCGCTGCTCAGCATCCGTTCACAAATGGTGTCTGTCCGAGTCAAAGCAAAAAGTCGGGAATTGCTGAGATGTCACAGATCTCCCAAAGAGAGAGAGAGTAGGTGAGAGCAACACAGGTCCATTTTAGAGACCAGACATTACAAGATACTTGCGAGAGCGAGAGAGTATGGCTGCCAAGAGTGCATCGATAGGACCAATAACTACCAACTCTTCGGGAGCAAGGTTCTTCTCCCGGGCCCGTATAGGATCCATGTAGCCAGTGCTCAAATCCGGCTTCGTTGACGTGAAGCGAACGAGAATGTGAAGCTCCCCCCTGATGGGACGTCCATCGCTGGATAACCCATAGACGAACCGAGTACCCATTTTCAGCCAAGGGGTACTGGAGCAGGCGCAGTTACGTGTCTTGCTCAAGGAGACATTGGCCGTGTGTTAGTCAACTGTTAGTTCACTGTTAGTTTACATATATGGGCATATATATACCATATATGGTATGGGGATGACCAAATATGTCAACTGACAGTCAGCTAACAGTTGACTAAAACGCAGCCAACGTAACAACCCAGGGGACACTCGAACTCACAACCCTTAGATCGAGAGTCGCAAGCACTACCACTAGGCTACCAGATCCGTCTGGTTGACATTTAGTTTTATATAAATTAAAAATCAATAATTTGTTCAGGTTAGATACTACCAGTAGACATATCATGCGAGCAGAAAAATATATAATTATTGAACTAGGCGACAGATAAAAAGGAAGAGGTAGCCCATGAGCGCGTTGTGGAATGACATGAAGACTGCGACAGTACAGGATATTCAATCCCTGGAATTTGTGTTGGAGTCTGAAATCGTGGCGCTTGGAGGGAGACCTTCATAAACAGATAAACCTCACCAGAAATCGGACGCGACTCGGATGACATATCTATAGACCAGCTATAAAAGAATGGTTTATCACTTCACTTTTATTTGGAACAGTTAAAGCATTCAGTGTGAGTTGTCAGTGACGAACAAACGATTGATCCCAAATAATCTCAATTCGAGACATAAACAAGTGTGCACAATGAGGTTGTTATATGAGTTAAATATGTTGATGCAAACGTTTTTCGTATGAATAACATTGTAAATATTGTACTGAGCCTCCAACTCAGGTCTTCAAGCATTTGACAAAAACGTCTAGGATTCGTGGGTTTTCATTTGCAATCTTTTTGAAATAGTGTCTTTGAAAATGGTCTTCACACTCATATGTCGTTTTTCTGGAAGGATTTGGTTTTGTGCAACACTTCTCTAAGTTGCAGTAATATTTGGCTAGCGCATAGATGAGATTTCCACGAGCCCCGCGCCCGTTTGTCTCCACTCTATTGTTTATTTCTAAGCACCAAGCATTCAAGATGACAGTAGGTACAATTTTCAACTAAGTCCTCGGTATCAGTGTATCAGTGATCACCCGGCTTGAAGTTGAACTCCGGATCTTCCAGTTCTCCAAGCCAAGCAGTCGTTGAATTTTAATTATTATCTTAATTGGCTATGAAAAATTAGAACGGTAAACTTATAGAGGAGATAGCATTGTTAAGTGAGCAGTGTTCCTATTGATAAAAGAACAAAGTCTGATTCAGCATTTGTATATATGCGGAATATCTAGCCTAATATGACCTAGTGTTTGGGACAAATGTTGACTTTGCCGCAGACAGACAGCTATTCAAGGTCACTTTGTCATGCATGAGGAACATGCAGATTGATTTTGTGTTTTCAATTCTTGCTATTAACTTCAATCGAGCTCAAACGTGAAATTTAGAACCTTTATAGTAAGTTCATGAAACCTGTTGATTTTGGTGGAGGTCGAAGAATATCTAACTTTAACAGAGGTCAGAAACTGCGAAGTTGTAAACACGATAACTTGGCAGGGCAAATATTAATAAGGCTCATACTTTCTTATACATTTTATGATTGATTATTACCACTGTTTTTGTGGTTCAGGGGTCAAACGATGACAATTTCATTGATGTCCATTGTATTATGTTTTAGTTGTAAAGGTTAGGGATCACAAAGCCATTGATTTTCTTGTTAGTAATGAATGTTAACTGTGTACCTCATATAGTCCGCTAGAGACCACTTAACCTTGTTTTGTTACGCATGCAATGTTTTTCAAATGTTTATAGACCAGTTTTACATGTTGATTCCGAATCTGATGAGTACCAATTGAGAAAGTTGAGCATTTTTGTAAAAACAAAGCTATAATAGTAGAGGCGTAAATGAGTGTCCCGCACTCGGTTCTAGATGAAGGAGGTTCGAAGATATTTTCTAGTACTTTCGAAGTTGCTGAATAAGGATATTGGGGTCTAGCTTACGGGAAATGTGGTACTGTTTTCGGAATGGTCGCCAAACTCCTACAACATTACTACACTATATATCCTACGATATAATGTATAAAATAAGCCCATATTTGATGAAAAAGTCCTCGAAGATGCTTTATGTTGATTTCAAAGATGTCGAAGCAGAATTTAGAGGTGTATCTTGTAGAAATGTGAGGAATTCTGAATAGAGAGCGCTTTTCAAAAGAGCCACCCAAAACTCTATAAAATAACGAATATAACACAGCAATGTGCTCACATAATTTTGTTGAAAGATGTTTAATGTCGTTTGTGAAGATACTGAATCATAGCAATTGAGACATTCTCAAGTATATATGAGGACCCTCAAAGAGGGCGCTTTTCAAAACTGGTGTACACAAAACCTATAACAATACCGGATGAGTACGGTACATCAGCTTCATCAGCCACACGTTTGGTGAAAGCCAACAAACAGACAGAAAGTCTTGATATTCATGAGGTAAACCATAAATACATGGGACTTGGGAGGTTCTCTATTGTCAACATTTCTCATCAATGAATACATTTATAAGATATGGTAAAGAGTCGGTCGGTGTCGATGATACCACCCTTTCGGCTACTAACCGTGATGTTATTGCAGATGTGCCGGAGAGAGTCAAGTGCAAGAGTGAGGCTATGGGCTAACCTCTTAAAGTAGCCAAAAACCGAGCTTATGGCCATTGGAAAGAACGTGGACACTCACCTCCTTTTGGTTGATGGCCTGGAGGTTGAACATATTTTCTCATTTTATTTCCTTGGCTCTCTCAACACTGCTGAGGGTGGATGCAGAAAGAAAATCGGAAGACGCTTGGCCATGGCAAACATTGCAATGACGAAACTTTCTCAAATCTGGTCTGGCAGAGGTGTGATTAGGTTCAGGCTCTCGTCCTCCCGATTGTTACTTATGCCTGTGAATCATGTACCACCACGAAGGATGACAGTAACCTTTGAATTATGGTGCTGTGCGCAGAATGCTGAGGATCAAATGGACATCGAAGAGAACAAATGCCAGTGTATTGAGGAGATTGGTGTCAAGAAGAGAATGATTGGACTAATCACCACCAAGCACCAAGTTATTTTGGTCACATTGCCAGGCGCCAAGGTGACTGCTTAGAGAAAGTTGTTATGCAAGGCAAAGATCGAAGGCTCTCGCAGACCTGGTCGTCCTAAATCAAGATGGGTAGACAGGATCAAATCCTTAGTTGTGCGCACTCTACATGACTCAAACAAACAAGCTCGCTGCCGACCGGAAACGATGGTGTCATCATTGAGCTCACACACTGTCAACCAGGACGGAATCGTATCATCCATCCAAAGAGCTTGGAGATTATTTGGAAAACAGGGGCGTATCCAGGATTCCCGATAGGGGGGGGGCAACAATTATGTGTGATCGCTGTCCCGGGGAGTGGTCTAAGGAGGGGGGAGGCTGAGATGCAAAATGGTGGTATCATTTTCTTTTTTCCAAGTATGTTTATGTACTGACAAAATCTAGAAAACCAAGATGTTTAATGACTCATTGGCAAAGGTGAAATATATTTCAGAACAATGAAACAAACAATATTTTATCTTATTATTGTTATCATTATTATTATCATTATCCAGCAAAGGACCTCTGTTGATCGAGTCAGATTGAGTCAGTTTGATTCTTTTCTCGAGTCCGACCCGGTCAGTGACCCGACAGATGACCTGTATCGACCTGTTTCGATTACATTGCAATGCATGCTAATACGAGCTAATGGTACAGCTATATGAAACAAAATCACGATGGAGAAACAGGGTGGTGCTATTCTGGCGCCAAAATGTTCAGGGTATTTAAGGATCTTTACTCTTTGAAAGAAAAAAGCAATAGTAAACCGTCGGGCGGCTGACACGATCGGGGATAATAGCGTATAGTGAACACATGCTTGGGATATCTAGGGTTACCAGAAACTGTTCAGTGCCACTCCCTTCAAGTGGCCCCCAGGGTACGTGCCAAACCTGCCATACCTTAGGTACGTCACTGGCCAGTGTTCCTCTATGCAGTTGCGCCGAATTCGGGAACCCAAATCAAGTTGACACCAGAAGAAGTTGGGTGATTGCGGGTGAAGCGCGCAAATTTTGTTCAGGCGATTATCGTGTCGGACCTTCAACACAAGTGACACCACATGGCAAGAAATTAGAAGAAACGAACAGTACTGCCCGCAAAGGGCGCCAAAAAATAAATCGTGTCCAATGTTTGGTTTGTGAGTGCCATATTCGGCAAAGCGTGCAGAAACACGCAAGAGCACTGCGTGCAAAACGCGCGAAAACAATTGGTTATCATACCGATCTTTGGGTTATAAAACAGTAATTCGATTTAAATAAAACTCAGATGGCATGACCGTAAGAATGGAGGAGAGCTAGCGAGCGCGCGCAAGGCGCGAGCATTTTTTTTAAAATCAATTATTGAATAATCTTCAGGATTTAGACGTCACGAAAGTGGTACCACATGACGAAAGAGACAAAAGGAAGACAATTGCGCGCGAAGCGAGCGAAATATGTTGGGCTGTATTGACTAATCCATTTGTTTTAATCTGGATACGCCACTGGACGATATCTATCGCCCAAGCTAAGCTATACTGATGACATCACTGGGGAAACTGTGAATCATAGGCCAGTTTAAAGCGGTGATAGCGCAACCAGCCACCAGTGATCAACTTTGTAAATGAGACGGGTCAAAGACAACAAGCAATCGATACAACGCACAAGATCATATCAAGGGTGATGTCAAGGGAGGAATCAACACAAATGAAGGTGATGAAATTTACAGCAGGGTAGAGCGATGGGATGATGACTTCAGTGACGCGGGAAATACGAGCGCAGCCCAAAGTTGGACGCACAGATACGGCCACACTTGGGGCAGGCTAACAGTAGTTGCAGGTCAGGTGTCCTCTCTTTGCAAGCCTGGCGCTTCTGGTCCAGATCCTGCAGGCGGTGCTCTTCGGAGCATGGACTCCGTTGTTCATAATCAGCTGTCAGGCAGTGGCGTTATGCCCATGGTGCACAAGGGAGCCCAGGCCCCCTCAAATATTGTCAGAGAATTTTTAACATTTGTTCCAATTGTATATACAATAGAGCTTGCTCATGCTTTATTGTCTGTGTTGTGAAGAGGTGGGATATTGTTAGGGTGTATATTTTTCTATATTTTGGTAACTGGGATAACACTTTTCAGCAATATGTATACATTGACGATTCGCCCCCCCCCCCACCAGATTTTGTCCCTAGCATGACGCCCCTGCTGTCAGACACTGCGGTCCTTGGCAAGAGACTCCCATCCAGGAAGGGGGTGTCACCTGCCCCCAAGGATGCCTCCAAACATGGTTTCTTGTACCAGTAGCCAGCTCCGAGAAGATGATCAGTGTTGACAGCGGCGTGTTGTCCATACGGACCACGTGTCCAACCCACTGTAGCTGGGCCTTCATGACGAGTGTCTCGATGCCGGACAAATTGATTCTGCGGAGCATATTGTGCTGGGGACTTTGTCCTTTCAAGATATGCTTAAGATCTTTCGCAGGCAGCGGAGGTGAAACTGGTCCAGTGGCTTCAGCTGTGTCCTATACAACGTTCACGCTTCACATCGGTAGAGCAGGGCTACGAGGACGACTGCGTTGTAAACTGCCAGCTTGGTGTGCCGGGTGTTGCCTCGTTCGCACAACACTCGAGTCAACAAACTGCCAAGCAAAGCGTCTGCCTTTGCGAGTTGACTTGATACTTCTTCATCCATGCTGCAGTGTGAGGTCACATAGCTCCCTAAATAGGTGAAGCTATCATCGTTGTTGAGGTTCGTGTCCTGGATCACGATGCAAGGCTCTGGTTGAGTGAGGCCAGGTGCTGGTTGAAGCATCACGTCTGTTTTCCGCCAACTGATAGTCAGACCAAAGGCAAGCTCTTGCAGGTCAGGTTCGTTGATCGTTGAGTGCTGTAATGGTGCAGTCATCTGCAAACAGAAAGTCTCTCACTATGGCTTAAATGACTTTGGTTTTCGACTTCAGAAGTCTCAGGTCGAATAATCGGCCATTATATCTGTAGCGGACGGTGATTCCGGTATTTGTCTCGGAGAGTACAGCGAACATAATTGTGGCAAACGTGAGGCTGAAGCCCTGTTTGACACCGTTGAAAACTGAGAATGGGCCGGACACGGATCCAATTTTCCACAATGCGAGCCATCATGCCGTCATGAAATGATCGGATGATCTTGACGAACTTTGTAGGACAGCCAACCTTGGAAAGAATGGCACACATACTCTCACGACGGTATTGAAAGACTTTGTCAGGTCCACAAAGAGGATGTACCAGTGCTGGTCCTGATCGCGGCACTTTTTTTTGATCTGTCGAATAGCAAATATTAAGTCTATCGTCCATCTGCTGCTTCTAAAACCACACTGGCTTTCAGAGACTACATCGTCGAGCAGGTGATGTGTGATGCGGTTGAGGGAGACGCGAGCCATGATCTTCCCTGCTATGCTGAGCAGTGATATGCCTCTGTGGTTGTCTCCTGACGCTCTATCACCTTTGTTCTTGCACAGCATCACAGACCAAACAACACAGTCCAAGCAGAAACAGGTTCAGATTGAATTCAGTTGCTGAGGCTAGTAACAGGGACAACATAACCCACTGCGTGTGAGTTTCAGGTATTAACTGGGTGTTCGGAATCAGAAATATCAGGCAGTGTTTTGGATTCGTGCAAGCAGCTGCGTTCAGCACTCAGTTAATGAGGAGAGGTAAAAAGTAATAACTATAATGGTGCATCGAATGGAAACAACGCAAATGATGTTGGATACACCATGAGAGAGCAAGAAGAAATTTTTTTCAGTGGATGATACTCTAACAACAAGCAGGATCTTAAATTAGCGGGTTATCATCACGACGTGGATAACAGAACCGAGAACTAAACATGGCAAAACAGAGATAAGATGAGGGCGGAGATCAGGATTTGCTCCTGGAGAAAGAAAATCTTCAACCATCAATGTGTCGAGTGATCTGCTGCACATGTGTGATGATCATCCAGTTGGGAGTTTGAGGCTTTCAAATATTCACTGGCCTGGAAGTCTGAGTATGCGGAGAAGGAAACTCGAGTGACAATTCTGAGCTGGCTGGAGGTTGGCGTAAACATACAACATCCTCATTGGTGACATAACGGTCAACATGACTGCTGGTAATATCTTGAGTTAGTGTTACACTGAGGTGGTTATACACTTGAAGGGAAGTGATATGTTTATTTGTAAACTTAATTGAACTCCAGAGAACATTCTCGAAGAGAGTGACCACTGATTGCAACATACATAGGAGCGTGTGCAGGAGTACTGGTCGGACCAGAGGTCTATTGGGAGTGCAAATACAGAGGCGGGAGAAATATATGAGGCTAGAGAGGGAGAGCCTCAGAAGAGCATACATACACTGGATATCGAAATATTGATCAACGGCATACAGAGACTGATGAGACAGAGACAGGAAGGAGTGTTGCAATTCCATGACTATGTGTAAGAGGAATATGAAACCAGAGGACATTTTCCATATGAGATAAATTCGTCGAACCTATTGGCGCGAGTTCAAAGAGGTTTTTATATGGGGTTGACGTTGTGGAATGAAACAGTAAAGTGTGGTCGAAAGGTAAAAATTGCGTCAACTTTAGCAAACCTAAGCCAATTTCTGACCAATTTCCTTCCCCTGATCCCCCTATCCCACCACTCAACGTAAAATATGCATTCCTATGAAATAACATCGCGTTTTATACAGTGGCGTATCCATGGTTTCGTGCCAGGTGGGGGCAAACATCCATTGACCATGCCAAAGATTCCCTTTTATGAGCGCGAAGCGCGAGCAAAATGGCGTGCTGTTCGAGTGGTACATTGGGAGTCGCATATAGGTCATGTTGGAATGAAGGTTTCTGATGTAGCCTACATTAAGGATGCGAAAAACCAAGGATGAAGACGCGCGCGAAAGTTTTTCACAGCAGAAGTGCAGCTAGTGCGCTCGCAGAACATTTTGTAGTTGCTGACTACCATGCATATACGAAATGGGCCGAGCAAATGACTATCACCCAACCAGTGTAGCTAGTGCGCGCGAAGCCGAATATCAAATGTTGTGGTATCTAGCTACCATGCATGGAAAGGTTGAAAAAAGCTATCATATATATCAACCTAGCTAGTGCACGTGAAGCGCGCGAACAGTTTTCTTGCACCAGCAAGCTACCAAGCATGCAAACGCGTAAAATCTACAGTAACACAACATACATGCTGGGGAAATGTTGTAGTAGCTGGCTATCATATATAAAATAAGAATGAAAGAGCCAAAGAAAGGTCTACCATAGTGCACGCAAAGCCTGAAGCAGCACATTCCATGGTATCTATAGCTAACATGCATACGAAAGGACTAGGAGTAAAGAATTCTCACATCATCAATTCAACTAGTGCAAATTTACTAAATTGACGCCATAAACTATTATCACAGTATCAGTGTAGCTTTACGCGATACACGTACATACAATAGTTTTGCTATGACAGTAAAGCCTTTTATTTCAACAGTGTTCGTAATTTTTATTTCATTGCAACATTTTTACTTTGGTAGCGTGGCAGGATATAAGTGGCAATTGAGATATCTATGTAAGTAGACCTCAGTAAACCAATATCTCACACTTTTATATGAAAAATTAGGCGAAAGTCACTCTCTACAGGGCAAACATGCATGGGTTTAGACACAGAAAACGGAAGCAAATAAATATATCACGAATGCGCGAGAAGCGCGCGAAAAATACTCGCTGTCCGTATCGACAACTTCGTGATTTTTTTCTCAGGCAGTTGGGCCTGTAGGTTATGCCAATATAAAAATAATATAGTAGGCTCCAATTGTAATAACGGGAAAACCGGATGTAACATTGTGTCTTGCGCGGTCGAAAACTTTCTAGTTCCATCCGTCAATAAAGAAATATACATGCAGATGTAAGCTTATGACTACTGACCTGCTGACAGAGACGCTGTAAACGACCGCGAAGCGCACACATTTTTGACTGTTTGAAGTAATTTCAACTGGCAAGAAATGTCCAGAAACTAATATACATCTCATCTCAATCCCTACAAAAATGTTACTAGAACGCATTTTATGCAATTTTGAACTTTGGATCGAAATGTGATTGGTGGTGTAGGCCTATTCCACAATAGCCTTACTTGCGTAAGTCTTGAAGTCATGAGCGTGAAAAATATGTTGTTTTTATTTATTCAATTATATATTAGCCTATGTAGGGGCCTATTCTATTATCCCCCCTTTTCTTCGATATGATGTCTGCTAACTTATAACTATTTGAATGGATTGCGTAACAAATAATAACTACCACTTCGCGGCCTCAAAGAGAACCACCTGACCACTGAAGCTGCATAAAGAACTATTGACCTAAAGCGGCAACAACATACAGCGTAATCGCGCGTAGCGCGAGAGTTTTGTCGAATAGAATCTAAATTGACTTTCATTACTAAAATTTTCTATATTATACCCAAAATAGTCTTTATTTGCAACTTTGGCAGATAGCAGCATTTTTAAATTTTTGGTCGGAATCTCGCCAGGGTTGGAAAGTTTCCCCTGTTGAATACGCCACTGGTTTCATATCACACAAGTCGCGTCTATATGGAGTATGATTAGAAGAGATTAGATGGGTGCGTTGTCGTCAGAGCGTTCAAAAAACTTGAGCAAACATGAGTTACTAAAAATCCGAAATTTTAACAAGCTCTGGCAGTCTGGCGGTCATCTTGAATTTCTATTTCGGCTGATGATTGACCTAACGGAAGCAAAGAATGAATAATTTCATCCTTTAAATAATGTTGAAATCTACAGCTGTATGCTAACAGCAGTCATGCATTTTAATTGTTGGTAATAATGTTTACAAATCGACTCTATTGTCCCGATGGCGGCCATTTTAAATGTTGGCCTCTGTAGAAAATGCTCAAGGTTTTTCATCTGGCACTTACCGAATTCAGAATCAGCACTCAATCTAACCTAGAAACCATCGAAACACATTGTATATATCATAACGCAAGGTTTTCCTAAATTTGTTTGGGCCCTATCTTGGACTAATATACGTTTTTAACACACAGCCAACCGGTAAAATTCAACTTGAAATAACTTTGAAGATAAACATTGGTTACTGTAATAGAATTGATTTGTGATGAGAAGTTCCATACCAAATTATTTACGCTGGGCGACCATTTTGTATGACAAATGTGACTGACAGCCTGATTGATTAAGACCATACCTCAAATAAAAAATATATCGAACTTGTAGTAATAAATATATTTGACCGAGTAATATCAAATCTTATGCTAATATTTTGTGGACCCATCATAAATATAATTTTTTGATCCGGAGAAGAAGACTTCTACTTGAAACTTGGCTAATTCTGATAATCTTGATAGTTGGATTTAAGTTTTCAACTCAAATGCAGGCTCTAACCAATGACACGAGCCAAGACAAGTAATGACACAAGCCGAGACAAGTAATGACACAAGCCGAGAAAAGCAATGACACAAGCCGAGACAAGTTGACAAATGTAGTTTGTGTAAGCCCCATTGAAGAAATTAGGGACTACAGTCTACGTAAACGTACTATGGCTAAGGTTGTACACCACAATTAATTGCTCCATTGACTTACACAGTCATTTTAGTTTTCGGAGTGGCCGCCAGAGCCCTTTCGAACGCAAACTGTAGTATACGGCACCCCTCATTTGATAGCTGACATCTTGGACCTACACAGCCCCTACAAATTATCATACCGTCACCATTGATATTTTGAGCTAGAAGAGGGCGAAGTTTGAGGTGGGACACCCTACCCTAACAGCCAATTTTACCGACCAATATTCACATCCGGGCATCTAACAGCAAAAATGGCCCAAATTACCCTCAATCTTCACAATTTTCACACAGTATATACTTTCATTTATACCGATCAACATGAGCTCATCAAAAAGTGCCATAGTCCCTGTTATCAGGTCATGAAAGTCACTAACATTTTTTTTTAGGATCTATCGCCGAGGGTGAACCTTTTACATTGCGTGATTTGCCCTAATTGTGGTGTATAACC
>JAODUJ010014543.1:0-12687 GCA_027564615.1 Psolus chitonoides | reverse complement strand
TTGACTCGACTCGACTCGAGTGATGCACTGACTTGACTTGACTTGACTCGACTATCAGTGCTGACTCGACTTGACTTAACTCGACCTGAAGTGTTAATGACTCGACTCGACTTGTGACTCGACTTCAAGTTGAGTCGTTACAACTCTGGCACTAAGCTTGAACCATAATGTACGAATTATCGGAAGCCTAGGCATATGTTATGAATATTCATATCCCTTCGTACTGAACGCATGTTCCGATTGATCCAAGATTTGCTACCACATCAGTTGCAAAATTTACAAGTTACAGTAAAGAGCGTGTGCATATATTATAACAATGTCAACGGTCGGTGACGTGGAGCCATTGAGGGAATAGTTAGAGTTACACAGTGTCATACCATGTTCGTAATATTATCACGTTGTGGGGTAATGTGATATTCAGTGAACCGACCCAAAAGGGTCTACGCGTCAAGCAGTTAAGTAAGCTTTCCATAATTTCTTTCCTTTACTTTTGTCCCCAACAATGTTTAACATAATGTTTGAATAATCACTTCCGTCTGCATGTGATTCTGTCATGGTATCTCCGGTATTAGCGTATAGCTTGCATACCAATATCGCATTAGTAATCGATATCCACTCTTTCCCTAATATTTTCTAATCAAAAATAATAATATTTTTTCCACCCTCTTTGAGCGCAATAGGTAGCATTTGATCGGATTGTTATTATCATTCGTATTCTATGATGTTATATGATTTGTATTTGTTGCAAATCTGATTACTATTGTAACATCCACTGGCAATACAATATCCTAGACAAATGTAGACTCGTTTTATATTTACAGTACGATTTCAAACATTCATTCCTACCTGGCTTCTTTGAACAAAAATATCTCTGCCCGCTCTGATGATATCCGCAGCACTGAAGCATAGGTCTGAATCAGATGTTACACACACTCCTCCTGAAGATGTCAAGAGATCCTCCATCTGGAATGTATGTTAGCAGAGAGAAAGAGTGAAGACATGTGTATACAGCCATATGCTACTCCTCCCACACCCACACAAACAAATTACCTATACACTCCCTGGGGAGTTACGGATCAAGTTAAACCGGATAATGTTTATGACTATTTGTCCAATAAATAGCTAGCTATTTACGTTCACATTTATGAAGAAAAAAAAAGCTAGGCATATTTCTTCTTTGGAAAACATAGAATATAATACTAAAAAATAAGCTGTAATTAAAAGTTTCATATTGTAAGTTCGAATATGTATTTTGTTCAATGCAGTTTTACGCTTCTTCATACGAGACTGAACAAACTAACCTCTCTAGCATATCATACTTATTGCGCTAGTAGCGAGGTAGCATTCGCTGACGGTAGTGCTGCTCCAGTGTGATTTGTTTGGAGTTCATAAAGGCATACTCGGAGCGTAATACTAAGAACTAACAAATGATTTACAATTTAAATAGTTGTAAATAGTTTAAAAGTTGCTTTGCTAAAATCTGATTGCCCACACTTAGCAATTGTACTATAAGCGAATTACGGCTATGGGGATTTTTTCTCTATACTTTTGCTTTTGATTTCGTTCGCTTGAAAATTAATATGTTGTATTATTATGTTGGTCATCTTAAGTTGGATTACAAAATAAAAGGTAGGCCTACATACTATGCTTTATTACCTTTTCGTTATCAATGCATTGCTTTCCTCAAAACGTATGGCAAATAGGCCTAGCCTAATTCTTCATTGTTACGGCCAGTTTAAAATGTAATCACATTTACAAATTTAGCATTTAGGCTACTATGTATACCTGATCACAGATATGTGCTTTTGGTGGTTTTGTCCAACTGGCGCCACACTTGAAGTATTTCTTCAGGAGAGATTGGTAGGTCGAATATTTCAGAGACTGTAAAGGCCTAGCCAATGGACACTCGATTATTTCTTCGCCCACAACAAGCAGAGCATCACGTGGGCCAGCTGCATACAGTCCTTGAGAGATGAAGGTAAGGAAATACGAATCTTTCTCTAGAACCTCTATAATAATCCCAAATTACTGCACCGGAGGAAGGGTAGACATATCGGGGACGTAGCGAGGACCTTCTGATTTGGGTAGGGTAAACATTTCCGGCTGGATTGGTTTTAAATCCCAAATATTCCGACTGCCGCACGAACTGTATTGCGCGCTAAATTTTCAACGGTATTTACGTGGCCGATATTTCGGATAAGTGACGTCACGTAATTTAAAAAAAACAAGCAACTATACTGTTTTTTCCGATGGTTGCATCGTAAACAGCATCGTAAATGTCCTATTTGGAACATTGACAATACAGACAAACCCCAAAAATATTGCACCTTTTGCGCAATTCAAATAATAGGGTTGTGATATCCGATTTGGGCTTACTGTATGATCGACACATTCGCCAAAACTGAAACCAGATGACATGACAAGGGAAAAAAAGAGCGAGGTTGGGTAGGACTGTCATGTAAGCTATTATGGTCGATGAGTATTTGATGGCACATTCGGCTAGCCCCAAGTGCCAACCCACGACGAGGAAAGTCAACAAAAACAGACCCGAAGCGCGCACAAAATTGTGCTATCGGCAGTCGCAGTGTTTATTTTTCTCATCAGTTTTTTATATTTTCAATTTCGTTGTGAACAGGAATTTACCAATAGTTGGAAAATTGGACTGCAGTAGCAAGTGACTCCAAATAAGAAGAATAAGCTCGAAAATGCGCTCGAAGCGCGAGCAAAAAATCTGTTTTGTATTGGAATATTTATTTTTCTGACCCAAAAGCTATACTTGTCAGATAATCCATTTTCGTATGAGCAGGAATTTACAAGTATTTGGAAAATTGGAATGTGGTTGCAAGTGAAACGAAACAACAACAATAACATCTCAAATGCGCGCGAAGCGCGCGAAAAAAATATGTTTTTTTGTCGGCACTCGGAATTTTCATTTTTCTGCCCAGAATACTGAAGTTTGTCAGAAAATTCATCTATATTCTTACTTACGCCCAGTACATATTTACTGCTTTCCAGTAGTAGGGAATTTCGGCTGCTGCACCAGTTTGACCAATATTGAGGGGGAGGGGGAGGGGCACTCCCTCTAGCGACATCCCAGCGCACGCCTTCCAGGCACTTTACACGCTCACGGGATACCCAGTCTTTATTGCATACATTCACCTGGGGTTTCAGAAAACTTAGACAATATATAGCCTCCACATTAAAATAAAAACAAGGAAATGAAAACGTAATATACTTTTCTTCATGCAACCCATATTTGCAACTAATAAGGCCCAGATGACATGAAGATAAAACCACTTCCATACGTGGATATAGTACTTTTAAACGATGATTTCCTAGTTTCATACAATAGTGTATTATAGCCTGTGGCCTATCCTACGGGGGGGGGGACAACCTGCCCACCTTGGCGAGATCCCGACAAAAATATCAAAATGCTGCTTATCTGCGAAAGGTGCAACTAATATATATTTTGGGTAATAATATAGAATATTTGAGTGAGGAAAGTCAATTTAGAGCCCTATTTCGACGATTGTGACGATGTATGTTGTTGCCGCTTTACTAGTTCTCTATGCAGCTTCAGTGGTCAGGGTTTTTTTCAGACCGCGAAGTGATGGCTATTATTTGTTACGCAATCCATTCAAATAGTATATAAGTGAACAGACATTACGAAGAAGAGAAAGGGTATAATCAGCAGAGGATAATCTCCCGAAAGGAAGAAAACTCCAAATTACCCGAAACAGGATAATTTCTATTAAAATTAGACAAACGCGTCACAGTAATAGAATGGTTGTCAGCCGTTTCAAAACAGAACCGAACTGTGTTCAACGCTACTGCTATTCCGTATACTGAAACGTAAAATCTGCACGGCTTTTTTGTAGCTTGGGTAAAAACGATCATGAATATCTATTTTAGTTTGAAGACTTCGAGCTAATGAATTTTCCAGAGGGTTAAAACCATGCTACCCCTTATGTATTTCTTTGTACGTGAACGTTGTATTGTGGGAAAAAATCGATATAGTAACTGGGGCATGAATAATGAGATTTCTCCCAAAAAAGGAGACAATTATTTTCGTCGGAATAGGAGAATATAGTCCTGACTGATAATAGAGTAGCCCTCAGTATAATACTTGAATAAATGAAAACACCAAACCTCCAAATGTACCGTACCACTCTAAAATCACGCCATGTTGCTCGCGCTTCGCGCTCACAATAGGTATTTCGGTATGGTCAATCAATCTCCCCACCCACGCACGAAACCCTGGATACGCCACTGACTATGGGCCTTATATTATAGCCTACAATGATAACACATTCAAATACGATGGTGAACTATAATACGATGATAAAGTAATACATCACAAAAGTAAAACTGTACATCATCATATGAAAGTAGTATATCATCGTACGAAAGTGGTATATCATCGCAAATTTAGCATGTTTATCGTAGAAGATAATACAGTATCGTATCAAACTAGTTTATAATAGTATTTATGATGACATCGACCTGATAAAAATTACATGATATTAATGGTTGTTATCGTTTCATCCGCTGGTTTATACACATTCTTATCTTTCTTGTCCTTCGTGGTTTCGTGACTTGATCATTTTTCCAGAAAACTCCATCGCCCTAACGCCCCCCCCCCACTCCGCGCACAATTTTCTATAAATATGGATATGTGTCACACATCTATATAGCATAATTATTCTGTGTTGGTCAAAGAACCACACCAAGCAACGAAAGAACTGAGTATGCATTCTTAAACATTTATGGTGAAATTAGAAGACCTTTCAATATATAACCGCTTATCTACCAACCGTAATCTGCCTTGCACTCTTCTCTGAAATGAGCAGTATCTGGTCGTTTTACGGTCACCCCCTCATGAGACAAGATACGGCAGTACTCCTCGACCTCATTCCGAGCCTTTTGCGCCAGCTGACTGAGATACGGCTCTCCTCTGAATTTTGCAAACAAATCCCTGTATCTGTGTGTATTCTTCTGAAATTTGGTGGAATCGAAATAGAGGTAAACTGCGGCATGTTCGAAAGTTTAATGAGACCGATGATATATTGAATAGCAATTCCAACCATGAAAAACATGTCAAAGCCTTAATCTGAGACGAAAAGTGCTCAAACGATATGACTTTTCCTGGGCCGATGCGCAAAGTTTAATAAGAATTTCATTTATTGGCTATCTGATTATAATAGATCGATTGTTGATAATCCTTTAACAATGAACCCTAACCCACAATCCTAGCCCTGATGGCCAATCAAAATATTCCTTGTTAACAGCTGCTTTTCCTTGCCGAACCGATATCCGATACTTTTTCCACAACATCGGTCGATCCGATCCGATATTTTTGGAGGCATTCTTTAAAATTGAAAATCATAAATGTTCCAATATAGCTTTTATTGTTTCCGCTATTTAATTAACCAGAAACAATGTATATTGGATCAAAATGCCTTCAACAGCTGCTGCTTCTCATCTTGATGGTTTTCTGCAAAATTTGATGGGATTATTATTTTTTTCCTGTGAGAAAAGGCTCGACATATAGGAAAATATGCAACGTGAACATCGGTAAAAATCGGTGAATGTTCTATGATATTTTGGCTAATCCGATATGTTTCCGACAGTACGAAATATCCGATCCCGATTATCGTATGGGCCCTAATATCAAGAAAACCAGTGGTAAGAAATTTCTAGCCAAGTTTCAAATTGAGCAGATGTCTTTTTCTTTTCTTTTTTATTCGATACTATATATGAGATTCAGAGAGGTATTTTTGATAGCCATAGCAGGCCCACATCAACTTATTTTTTTTTCATTTTTATTAATTTGTTGTTGTCAAATATCACCACGTTTAATCAATATTAGGAGGGCTTAAGATATTTTACGACCTTCAAAAGTGTAAGCATTGTCAACCACCTACGTTTTCCCTACTCCAACTTTTTAACGTTGATCACCAAGCAAGGCGGCAGTATATACAAATGTTTAGGTCTCTTGCTAATTGACCCGGCCTGGGAATCGAACCCAGACCTCACGGCTTACGAAGCGGATGCTCTAACCAATATGCGGTTAAAATGTTGCAAGTTTCAGGTGAATCCAACAATGCTTAGTACTTTGACCTAACAAGACCCCTAATGACCCCCAATTGACCTTCACAATGTTCGGCACCAAATGTTTACTTTATGTACCAAGTTTCATGTGAAACCAACAATGTTTAGTAATTGACCTCAAATGACCCCTGATGACCTCTAAATGACCTTCAAAATTGTTGGAACCAAATTTTACTATATATACCATTAGTCCAGGAGCTGACACAACTTTAATCATGTTTGCCAGTGCAAATGTTCTGTTGTTATTTCTTGGTGTAGCCCATCCTGGGGCATGATGATCTGGCAGTTTTGCAAGTTGTATCCTGTGCTTTACCGAAAAATGTGCACTTTTCCAAAATGTTGTGACCCCATATTTTCGACTGAAATTATGCGGTAAGGGAAATATAAACTGCTGTAGATTGTTCATTTGTCATTCTACTGCATCAAACTACCACTCAAGTTCATTGTATTGGTGTCCTCTTTCGATCAAAATTTGCAATATGCAAATTACTTTGATAATTAGGTCATCAGAGGTCAATAGGTCACACACATCGGCGACTGCTTGAAATCTAGACACAAATGTGAAGTAAAATTGATCAAAAATAACATTTGGTCAACAAAATCAATTTCTTGCCTTCATTTCTCAGCAAAGACATATGGGAAGTTTTTAGAACAGCTAGTAACTTTATAGAGTAAATGTTACACTATCAAAAATTGAATGACACTTTGTCATTTTTGTTTCAAAACTGCCATTTTGCTGACTTTACTAGTGAATTTGCATTTGCGTCGGATATTTGTCAAAATTGCCACATGTTAGGCAAATAACTCATCAAATATGTTTAATAAGAGTTCACCCTCTGAATGAGTACTGACTTGGATGGGGGTAGTGTGCTAAATGCTAATTGAAGCATTTTATGCAAGCGAGGTCTCAAATTAGGTCAAATTGATCTAAATATTGGTCTATCATTATGATTCCTTGTATGTATGTAGCCTACGTCTCTAACATGCATATTTACTTCCATGATTATGAGTTGTCAATTGGAATAACAACTCCTTAGCTACAGGACATACATTGATCTTGGAGTGACTCCAACCGGGGACCTCATGATTTTGTAGCCACCGGCGGAACCACTGAGTTAACACTCCGCAAAGCTCAGTGTGGGTTCAATATAGGCCTAACTATTCATGCACCATATAAAACGCCAATCAGCGAAACATGCCCTCGATTGGTTCCCATAGCACTTTCATAGTCCGATTCATCTGAATCTGAGTTTCCCAGTGCATAGTCATCCTCATTCTCACTAGGTTTTTGATCTTCAGTAGCCGAAATATTCTGTTCAATGTTTTTGGGCATTCGATCTCCCTCAAACCACAAGATGCGGTACGGATCGTCTTTTATTATCCAACCACATTGAGATGGGTCAACCTTGGGGTTTGGATTTTGCTGGTGAGCATTCTTCCACAGCATTGTGATGCAGTTTGTTCGTTTCACCCTCTGAATGAGTACTGACTTGGATGGGGGTAGTGTGCTAGAATCAGCGTCTTTCACTTTAGCCAGGGGGTCCGATCGCTTTGTTGGTATATACCTCTGTCGAAATAGAGCATATCTAGCTTCAGTAAGTTTGGACATCTTTGGCTTGTTATACATGTCACAAACAAACCTCTCCATCTTGGTTATCATATCATCAGTGACTTGAAGATGTTCTCATAACTCGGTAAACAGGCCTCGGTATTCAAAACAGGATTCTACTTTCTTGTCGAATTTGACTTTACCTTTCCTCATGAATGCGCTGGTATAATCACAGCCAGAAAACGCATGTACGACAGGGAGTACCTCACACATTGTTGGCCCAAGGGTTTGACTTAACATTGTAATGTCGACATATTTTTACCATCAAATCCAGTGTCCATGAACACTCTGGCAGACATCCTCTGCATGTGGTGGAAGAGAATACAGAGCATATCTGTATCATTACAGCGTATTACCAAAACTCCGTCTGGGTGTAGTTCACTCACAAATGTCAGGTGCATGATAACTCTAGTGTCAGCTTCTATGTGCTCATTCCTCAATGAATTCACTGCCGTTCTGCTCACACCATGTGTTGTTGCTCTGTACGAGAAATATTTTGTACTGCAACTCACATAAAGTGTAAGTCCATCTAGGTCTACTCGGTATTTATGCTGACTCGACTCAGTGGCTAGGAATGACAGGAAAGATGTCTTGAAACTCCCTGAGAATAGTGCCTCTTTCATATCCCTTGGTCTTCTCTGACTTGCTCCGGTAACAATGATGTGAACGTCGCTTGCTCCTCTATTGTCCTGTTTCTCCGATTTTATGGACGGTGCTGTGTAAGTATCACACACAAAGTGTACAACTGGTGCTAAACAAGTCTTGTTCAAAATGTGCTTGGCGATACCTTTTCAACAAGCTCCATTGCCAACTTTGACTTCACTGATGTATGCTTCTTTCCATCCACATGGGCTATGCAAAGTCTAATCTAAGTTCATCTCAGTCGCGAGATACACTTACCGACCAAAGAGATTCTTTGTTGATTTCCGTTCAACTATCTTGTTATCTCTCTGACTGACTTTGAATTTAACTGTTTCATTTGCAAAGTTCTTTACCTTTCTGCGAGAGATACTTTTCTCAAACCTTGATGCATCCAGGGAGCACTCTTAAGTACATTTCCCATGCAGTTCTGGCCCTGTTTTGCAGAAATCGAGAAGGTTGTCTTTGACATAAATAGATGCTGCCTGTCCTGTTGCTATGTTGTACAACTTGCCAGATCCATCATCCTGAAATGGGTTACGGGCAGGTTGTATGCTGTCAACGAGGTTCTCCAAGTCAGAGGTATCTCTTCTCATGCGACTTCCCTTCAGTTCCTCGTAAACATCCTCGTTTCGTTTGATCCCTGCCCTGTCTAGCAACTCATGAACCACAGCTTTTCTGGCAGACCTTGTTATTGTCCATCTGTTTTTTGCGGCAATGTTATGTTGGAATGCACTGATCCCGGTGAGTTTGGAGGCTGCATTGACAATAATGGTCTGCTCCAAAGTCATGTCAACTGGGTCTCTCGAAAATCAGTTATTCGTTCTTCGGACTGATAGGTCTCCTCTCTCTAGTACCTGTCTCCAGGGTGTGTATTCTCCATGTTCTTCAGATCCAATGCATATTTCAGCAGGTCAACATCATTTGTTCGACATGCTCTGCTGAACAGCTTGTAGACCGACACCAGATCAGTGTAGGCTATCCGCTATGCAGCTGTTGCACCATGTTCACCATCTCTTGTTTTTGACAACAACTTCCATACTTCCGAACGATTTTCTGATGGCTCTGGCCATTTCGAACGAACTGAGTCAGGCATGGGTCCATGCTTTTCCAGGAAATATCTAAAGCAAAGAGTTTGAAGTGCTGCTACTAGCAATGGATGAAGACGTTCACACCTGTTGTAGTATTTCCCAGAAATAAATTCATTCAGTGAACATGTGACAAGTACCTCACTGTCAACCATGATTGTGCCTCCACCACTTCCATCAATGAAGGTTCCAATGGTTCTGAAGTATGCCATCATTATATCAAATGCCCCGAACACGATGAAAACATCGTCGAATCTGGGAGCTTCAACAACCTGTATCTGTTTAGCAGGTTTTGCTATTGCAAGGTTATATGTCACTACAGCATACATTTCGTTGCACTCCTTTGCCACTTTCTGAGCCATCTTCAAGGTTCCCACAACAACATCAAGGCGCCTTAGTGGAAGACTTATATTTTGCAAGTAGGACTGTCTGCATTGGAAGTTTATCTTCAGTAACGATGCTATTCCATCCAGCCCACATAGGTAGACGTTTGTTAAGTGTTGTCAATACTGCCCAAATGGTGTCTCTATTCATCATCTGTTTGAGGTTCTGGTGGCAACATCAGTGCATAAGAAAATTCAGTTATTTTAGGCTTTTTGTGGTATGGAGCAATATCTGGCAGAGGACTTTCAAATGAGCATTTTGTTTACATCCTTGGACTCGTCCACTAGTTGTTCCATCAGAACCAGTGGCACGTATGGTTGATGGTCCATCAATGTTCTCGTACGTAATATCAACTGTATCGTGTAGCGTTCCAGATTCAGAGAGAGTCTCAGTATTCTCATCATAATTGTCGAATGCAAGACCTGTTGCTAAGCCTTCTTGACATTTGATTCCATCTGGAGTAGTCTTGATCTGTCTCTGAGATTGTCATGGCCAAGTCTGTTTCAAGTTCCTCTGCCTTATTGTAACCAACACTATGACCACAGCAGTTGAATATGCTATATTGATCAACTTCTTGCTCCCAGTCATGCTCTTAACACCCATACCCAAAAGACAGTGTTTTAATGGCTTAACCACGCCATTGCTTATTGCATATATAACATCTTCAGAGACCGAATCAACCAACTGCTTCGTTTTTCATTCTCTTGCGACATTTGTGCTGAGCCAGCATACATAATATCGTAAAACTGCCTCAGGCTCTCTGGTGGACGTGCCTCACCGTTAGCCAAATCATCTGCATACAATGGGTATAGCAGTGAACTGCTATTGCCCACCAAAATCATTATATCTGATCGTAGACAGTGGGCAGTCTCTTCTAAAATGAACTGAACCTTTGTATTTTCCTATGCGTATGCATAGGCCTCATGGTCATCAATGGTACATGCAAATACAACTAAGCCTAGCTTCCTGGTAATCTTTTCTAACTTTATTTTGTCTTTACACACCTTGCATATTTTAATTTGTAATGACTGGGATGTATAATTGGAATCTGCAATCCCATATTCAAATAGAATGTCAACATACTCCTGCAGGAGTTTTGTTAACAGAACACCACCGTTCTCTACATCAGAACGTTTTGTTGCAGATTCTTAACACGTTCTCTTGGCTGCAGAGAGATACAACTTTCTACAATGGTTGTGATATTTACCTTCTTTAGCAATGAAATCAATACCCACTACTTTTGCTGATAGTTTTGTGTCATTGAAGTCCTTTGCAGCTTTCAATATACTGTCCTGTGCCTCAATTGTCACACATTGAGAAGGCGTTTCAAATTTACCCACACTACCAGCTCGTATTCTAAAATAAAGACAGAATATACAGTTTCTACTAAACACCCCTGACGAAGTGGTCGCCGAAGGGGTAACTGCAGAACGAAGCCGGGGTCGTCCAGCACCTGTTGTCTGGCCCTCTTCATCATCATCAGTGGCTTTACTGGCAAGGGTAGTAGGGCGTACTGTCGATTTCCGTTTCCCAACTGCAGTGAAATTGTGATAACAGCTTTTATGGTAACCTTCATAGTGTCCATTTTCTTCTGAGAGCGATTGGCATACAGGGATGTACTTTTAATTTTTGTGAAGACCATCACCCCTGGCTTTCGCAGCACACATGATCGGCCTCCCATGTTTGGGCAGAAAATGGATAAATCGTATCTGTACATTTGGGTCCCGTATGGAGGATACAACAATGTATGCGGGTATTGGCACTTGTTGAAGCCATATCAGCATGATCAGACATGATTTCTGAAAGAAATAATTACAATAACTACAACTAGGGCTGTGCAAATTTGTTTGATCCACTAAACGTTTAAGCAGTCGAAATGAACATTCGTTTACCGTTTAAACGGGTTCGAGTAAATAGTCGCGAGATTTGCTTAATTTCATAGGAAAATGGCGACACGTAAGTGATACGTGACGGCAAAACTATGTGTGTGAACAAACCTAAATATTTTCATTTCATCTTCGTTACGATGAAATTCTCTGTGAAATAATAACCTTTCATTTAATATAGGCACATATCTTGTTAGGTCATTGATAGTCACATCTTGTGACAGTGTGAGAGAGTTTTGGGTACATTTTGTCGGTCGATTTCCGTAGCCTACTGTAGCAAACAACTAGGCTATGTGTGTATATTATAGTATTGTACTACGTAGGCTAACAGTAGTAGATAGGCATAGCTTATCTAATATAATGACAGGTCTATTGACAAAATTGTGTGAATCGAAAAATTTCTTTCGTTCATAAAACAAATAATATTGTTGAAAACTACAAACAAATTATCGGAATAAAAATATGATGTACTATGCTATCCGTATCGATATATTTTTCAGGTAGGATGGGTTGTTTTGAATGTATTTCGAAAAGGATTTAGTTTCGGAAAATGAGCGACTTACCGTAATAAACGGTGCACATGTGATTTGTTTTATTTTGTAATGATGGCAGGGTTGTTAGTTGTCCGATGACACAAACGGCCTAATTACCGGCGAAACTGGTTTAAAAAAAGGCCAAATACGTTTTCTCATATATTTCACGGAATTTGATCCTAAAATCGACCATATACTGTAGAAGGCAGACATTGCGTGGGTTCAATTTTGGTGCAATTGAGGTATTTTGGCACATTCGAGAACATAATTTGATAGAAAAAACCACATACCTCGTGCATTTTCTTCAGCCTACGGAATCATATTTAGAGTAGATGGCAGGGATCAACAAATGAAGATATAAATTTGGGCCTCCAGCAAGAACCATACATGCCCTGTGCCTGCTCATAATCCTTCTTGACCTGCTAGCATGTATAGTA
>JAODUJ010014432.1:0-12690 GCA_027564615.1 Psolus chitonoides | reverse complement strand
TCTCCGACATGACGTTATTCCGAAGGAGAGCAAGCTCACTTCTAAGACGGTCTTCGTCTGACTTTTTATACCCAACTCTACACAAAACGAGTACAAGCAAGAATATAAATAGCAGCATAAACGCAGTCATGATAATTAGCCAACCCCACAGAGGGATAAATGGAACGTCACATGCCCCTGGCCCTCTCAGAACAAAGGAACCATCACGACACATAATTACCATCTCAATTTCCACTTGTCCATGGTCGTTCATTTTGCCTTCGTGTTCACTAGACCAATATGACATGATAGAGACGTAGGACGATCCACCAGCGCCATTCTCTGTCACGCTGTCTTGAAATGAACCATTTCCTCCGGTATATCCGCCGCCTCCACCCCCTGATGTACATCCACCACCGCCACCACCAAACCCCCCAGGTAACTCCCATCGGAACTCATCTAGAGCTAGCAGGCATCCTCTACCCCCTCGTCCACCAAAGATGAAAGCCTGTCCGTTTGTGTTATTCAACTGATTTCCATGCCATCCACCTCCAGCCCCAGACAGATATTTAATCGTATCACCACCATGTGACCCACTCTCTCCTGTTCCACTTTTACTGAGATCCAAGAGACCGTGTGCTGAAATGGTTGAATGACTGAAAGACAATCCACCTCCTCCTCCGGCGACGATTAAAGGGACCAAACGCTCTTTCCAAACAGGTGACTCTATGGATGGATCATCGAGGGCGACATACGTCCCACCGCCTCCACCACCACCTCCTCCCGCAGTTTGGTAACCGAATCGACTCTCGTCCTCTTTGGTAAACCTCCCCTTGCAGAAATTCTCCACTGCAATGAAACTATAGCGTGTTTGTGAGCATGCGCTATACCCGGCTTGGCCAACTAGTATGTATAAATTATATCCTTTTGTTAGGTTCACGACTGCTTGGATAACTGCTCCGTTTGATGGACCAGGATTCTGCACGCCGGTTCCACCTCGAGCTCCCAGGGTCGTAATCCTTGAAACAAAACAAGAATGTTATAAAGAAAACTGACAATTTTAATCGATTTTGTCGATTATAATAGTCGTTTCTAAAATACACATAACAAACAACCTCATAACGCTATTACTTCGTGTTTGATATGTTGAAGCTGTCAAAGTTAGAACGATACAAACCTTCAAAATGGTATAATAAAACATTTGGCAACTTCTAATTCGCTTTGCTGTTGTTATATTTGTGTATGAAATGATGAATGTTATGAAACAACTTGACCACGGACTCTCTCTCTCTCCCTCTCCCCCTCTCCCTCTCCATCTCCACCTCCCTCTCATATTAGTCTGCAACAAAGGGTCAGTAGTTTAAATCTATGGAAATATCCATAGCTAATGATATTACACAAGAGAAGGCATTCACAAGACGAAGAAAACTATTGGCTGCTCTACGGAACAGCTGTTAGTTCTCTTACTTCATACTGCAATATTGTTGTGCATGTTCCAATGAGTGGGAGGGGTCAATGTCATATAATAGGAACCTGTACAGAAGCAGGTATATGGATGACAGAATTATTTAGTTGGTGGAATAGGGATGAAAATTTCGACTTTTACTGGTGTTTAGAGTTTAGGATTCAGGGTTCAGGATGCCAATTATGGCTCATCAAGGGACCGTCAGGCTATGTGATTATGGATGAACACCGGCTCACCTTCACTCTTCGAATGAGTGTTCAGAGAGTAATGAGGTAAGCGTGTAACAATCACAAACCAATCCTGCTCTCCTGCTCACCTGCAATACTGGAATGTACACACATGTTATTTAACTCCGCATTCCATATTGTCTAATGGTGGACTTATCGCTTAGCGTTTATTGTCCATGAAATAAACAGCTAACTGGAGAATAAACCGTCAGTTCAGGTGAAGGCGAGTGTTATTTGGCTTAATGTCGCCGATGTTAATTATCCCCTATGTATCGAGGCAGAATATGGAGGTCGGGGTACATCTTGAGCGCGAGACACGTGCGGTTCAGCACTTCTGTGTGTACATTCCAGCAGTTACCTAACAGCTGTCATGGTTCAGTGCCCCTGACAAATGATTGAACAACGCGGTGAGCAGCGCAGTGACGAACTCCACCTGAGTCTGGTACATAAGGGGCGCATTAAGGCAGGCGCACACTGCCCCAACCCGACAAAATTCTCCCCGACTACTCGTCGGCACGCAATCGTGGCCACCTAGTCGCGTCGGCGTCGGTTCCCAGTCGGGTCGTGAAACAGGCGCGCACTGCACCGACTCGAATGCGACCCGGGTGTAGGGAGTAGGGAGTAAATCGATGTTTTCTAGGCGTATATTGTTTTCTCTGCTGTTAGATGAAGAGTTTGAGAGTACAAATAAAGAGAAAATGTTTGCAAGGCAGTGGATAGAAAACGAAGCACACGGGGAGCATATCAGAACCTTATAAAAAAGCTACAGGTTAAAAAAGGTTAGTTGCAAAATTCTCTCACAAATGCATGAACTGTCTGAACTGTTTCTGGGAATTCCACATTCCACACTGGAAGCAGAAAACAAGAATATTAGTGGTATACTTCGTTCAAATTAAACTGAAACGGGGGTTTAAGTGTTAGGTGCTATACGTAAAATCATAGACCCAAGCAGTCCAATTCAGACTCGTTCGATCACATGTGACCATTTAAAGGAATAGATGGTAGGTTATATTGGAGGTTGGATGATTGTCGCTGGTGGCCCAATTCAAGTTAGAAGTGGTTGGGAGACAAGTAGGCCTATTTAAAGCACGTGCCTTTGTGGTGAGGGTGTATACTAGGGATTAGAAGGGGTGGGTAACCACTCTATAACAAGGGTGGCCTAGAGTGACACGTGCCCTTACATAAGGGTTCTGCCAAAAACTATGAAATTGACGTTTGTTGTCATTTCAATATTTGTTATTATTTACTGTGCCACCCTAGACAGCACAGCGGTGTGGAACTCTCCAAAAAGTTGGGGGTAAAAAGCCTGATCCGTGTCATCTAGTTCAGTGTAGTTAGTATAGGCATGAACTAAGGAAGTGGATACATGAACCTACGGAGGTTTGTCACAATAACGTCCAATTATTCGGACGAACGGGAAGGGATGCCACATACGCAGTATTTGAGGAGTGGTGGGGGCCAAGCTGCCATTTCCCCAACTGATTACCTATTTCCCCTAATTTGCCCTCACAAGTTCCCTCAACGTCCTCTCATTAAAAACTTGGGTAGTGTCCAGAGACACACCCCTCACTTTGTAAACCCCACTGAGAGGACGGGAAGGCAAATGACATGGGTGTAGAAACCGGGGTGCTGGATGTACCCCCCCCCCCCGGACGCTGAAAAAATATAAAAAGTGTTTCTTTTAAATGAAAAATGTTCCGGCTGCTTCCTATGAAATATAACTTCACTATTTTCAAACAGGGATTCGGCAGGGAACATGATCAAATGTACCGTAATTATAGAAGGAATACAGCTTGTGTTAGAGTTACGGTACTAAATTTCAGTAGAAAAAAGCGGAAGTGACGTCACTAGTTTTGAATATTGGGCCACCGGACGACGGCTACGTTAGACCTAGCTGGGCTAGGCTATATAACAGGAAAAGAAGAATTAATACTTGGAATTTGCAGCTCTGTACCTATTTCAATGTAGGCCCTGCTTTTGACGATACTGTTATTGTAGTGCCTATGACCTGCGTCATAGACAGGACACATATTGCCAAAGCTCCAACAATTTGACCTCCTGATTGTCAGTCTACACGGAGGCCGCCATTTGGATTTTTCAACTGTCACCTGATCTTACGACGCTTCTTCATTGGCTTTCCACGATAATCTGATGTTAGTCGGGTCGGTGACAGCCGCATACTTCCACGACCCGGCTCAACAGCGACCCGACGCCCCGACGAATCACGTTTGATATGCCCGATTTGGTCACAACGAGGAAAGACTGTCGGGTCACCGTCGGGTCGGGAGCAAAATATCCCGCTAACTGGACCGACCCGACTGCGATCCGACTGATTTGGCGTCGCGTCGCAGTCGGGTCGTAGTCGGGTCGGGGCAGTGTGCGTCAGTCTTTACCTTCGTCAGCTCAGAAGCAACCGAATTGGTATCGCTGATCCATTCTCGATCGGACGATATTAGAAATATAAACACCATCTACGACTCTACGATTTCCAGAAATGGCTAATTAAATCCAGACATCTAAGATGCCATCAGTCTTTAGAACTTACACGTCTTTGGATCGGATAATTTCTGGCTAATGAGCTCACCTGTAGAAACCGGATTGTGGAACAGTCCACTTTTGATATCCATCATGTACTAGGACTGATACATTTGATTTGGCGTAATAATGATTGCATTGTTCTTGTGTTGGCCCAGTTTGACCTATTTGCCCACAGGAGGTGAAGGTAAACCGCGTCGCACTGTCATTTTGTGTTGAATTTACTAAGGCATGATACTTCTGGTTGATAGTATCCGGTGTGGGTGAACCCTGTGTGGCGACTGCAGAAATACAGAAAGAAGCAGATCTTAAAGATAAAATATTTGATTAATATTAATATGTCCCCAGTTGCTTCAGGACTCATGACAGCCTCGTGTATGTGGAATGTACTGGTCCAATAACAAAAAAGTGCATAGTGCACATGTCACCGACCCGTTCACTTTCCGAGAATGCTCTTATTGACTTTCAAATTTTCACACGGTAAATTGATTGAGAATGAGGATATGCCCCTCACTTTTGAAATTAGATCAACGCCCATGTACATATCAGGTGAACTGTTTGTTGTCCGGTAAAGGCCATACGAATAATTGATCCTTCCTGGCCACATTTTAAGATTCTCAGAAACGACAAGAATAATCCAGAGTTCTAACCGTCTTCAGTCTGCACTGGTTTACTCCGACTGGGAATGAGCGAAAAGATCCCCATTCCTCGCAGTTGGCGGACCACGTCGTGTTTATTATCACTGCAATCCACACGTATACATTGACTACGCACTGGATGCAATTTTTTACGGATAATATTCTATCCTTGAGTCGTGGAAAAGTTTTGGTAAAGTTGTAAAGTTAATAATTCAATGGAGGTTTTATTTCTTGGAGGAAGAGTCGTAGTAATAACAGGCGGCCATGCTGGATGTCTAGTGACGTTTTTCTCGCTATAAAAAGGAACGAAAGTTGTGGCGTTTGTATTGTTCTACAAGGTTTTCATTTATATTAGCCAAGTCTAAAGTTCAACAAAGGGTTGTTCAACATCTAGTTTCGGGTGCCAAATTTTCTTATGAAAGAAACATTGCTTCCAAAAGTTCGAAGATAGTATTGGTCCACTTATTGAATCATTCAGGAAATGTCGGACATTTTTCTTCTGTTTTCGACATGATCTAATTATTGGCAATTTTACTTGTAGTCTCAGTAAAATTATTTGTTCGCCGGAATTGGTTAAGAAAAAAATATTGGTCTACAACGTGGTTAAGCACCAGGTCCCGATGCTGTTTACCCTTTTATTCTGAAATCTATTGCTCACCATCTGTGTTGAACTCCCGAACCCGCTCCGACAACACGCGGAGGGCCAATATACGGTCAACAGTAGACCTCGTGGGGGTGAAGCCTGACTGTTCTGGTCTCTGATGCGAGAGCAGCTGCTGGTGAATCCTATTCAGAAGAATCCTTGCAAAGACCTTGCCAGGCACGGAGAGGAGCGTAACACCTCCGTAGTTGTTACAGTCTTGAGTATCACCTTTACCCCTCCAAGTAGGCAAGTCGCAACGTTCAGGTGGTACTATACTACCTCCCGAGCAGTGACCCCATCCATCTGAAGCTCAACGTTCGGAGGGTCGGCTTAGTACAGCTCCTCGAAATAACCCGCCAAGCGTGCCCGGTACAACAGACTCATCCGTCAAGGTTCCTCCATCAGCTGCTTTGACTGCTGGGCGGCGCACCACCGATGCCGAATTGCGTAGCCTCCTTATTGCCTTGTATGCCAGCTGTGAGACACTTGTACCCAAATGTCTCTTCACCTACTCACATAGGCTTTGAACCTCCGCCCCACGATCACAGCGCACCGCCTTCAGAGCTTCTCGCCTCAGTTCCTAAGACAGCTAAGCTCTGCCATCGGTATCAAGTCTAGCCCGACGACTTTTTTTGATGATCTCAACTGATTCCATGTAGACTGCAGAGTTAGTCCTCCTGGGTAACTCGCCGGTTTTTAAGTCTGACCATATCCGCTCCGGGTTCCTATTCACCTCGGGCTCCCCAAGCGACCCCTCAAGCCCTGCCACATACTCCTGCGTCACATCCGGATCCTTCAGTTGACCAACATCTAGCCTTACCTTGTCAGATGCAGCCTTCTCCGGGTATCTGAAATGCAGCCTCAGGATAGCAACCAGTAACCTGTGGTCAGCAGAGAAGAACTGGGCACTCCTGAAAACCCGGTAGGTCACGATCATCCTCCATCTTCCATCCATGAGCACACTATCGATCTCCTTCTTAGTGACGCCGTCATTGGAGTACCAAGAACAGCGTCTTTCTTTGGGTCTTTGGAACCATGAGCCAGCTATTCGCAGTCAAAAAGCATGAGAGCACTTTCATCACGGTTTCCAGACTAACAAAGACCAAGACATGTTTCGTAGCCGTCCCTCTCAGTGACAATGGAGGCATTACAATCACCCAGGATGAACTTCGAGTATCTACCAGGGATAGTGTCCTCCACCGAATTGAGTTGGGCGTAGGACGCTTCCTTCATCGAAGCCTCGCTCGTCCCAGTCGGAGCATAAACTGCAACTACAGACAGAACACCCACAGTGTGGGTGACCCGCAGCCAAATAATACGCTCGTTGATTGATGTGACCTGCGATACCAGTGGAACAAGTCGGTCAGCAACAGCCACAGCTACGTCTTCAGTACGCCGACCATCCTCACGGCCTGCCGGTAATAGGTGTAACCACTCACACTGATCTCACCAGAACCGGGCCTTCGCACTTTGGACAAAGCTGCATTGCTAATGCCAAGCCGGTCGAGTTCCATCGACATGGCTTGTAAGTGAGCATCCTCATGGAGGGAGAGAACGTTCTACGCGCCAAACTGAGCGACCCGTCTCAGGTTTAGCCGAGATAGCCGGTGCGGATTGGTGTTCGACGCCTCGGCACTACTCGCACAGGGCTAACGATGACGATGGCAATACTGTGATAAGAGATTATTTTGATAGCAATAATATGAATCCTAGCCCGGCTTCGGAAAACATCATTCGTGTTTAACCAATCTTTTGAAATTCATAGAAGACGTTACTAATTCCATTGATAAGGGTAAGTAGGTCGATATTATTTTCCTGGATTTTCAGAAAGCTTTTGATGAAGTACCTCATAAACCTCTTATTCTATCGTTGACTAATTTTGGAATCAATGTGAACTTCTTGGAGTGGAATAAAAATTGGCTGCATAACAGGGAACAGCGGGTTTTTATAAATGGTTGTTCATCAGATTAGAAGAATATGTCTAGTAGAGTTCAGGAAAGATCGCTTCTTGGACGCTTTTTGTGGCATATATTGATAACATGGATAATCTGGTTGTATCAACGGTTAAGAAGTTTGCTGATGACACCAAGTTATACCGGGAGGTGACATCGGAGGAAGATGCAAATGGTGTCCGAACTGACCTTGATATGATTTTTAAATAGTCTTCTGATTGAGAAATGTTGTTCAATGCTGATAAGTGCAAGGTTATTGATATTGGACATGAAAATGCTGAAGCTTCCTACAGTCAGGATGAACAAATTCTTCAGCGGATAAATATTGAGAAAGAGCTTGGAGTTTATTTAGATTCTTCTCTGAAACCTTCCAGGCAATGTCCTGAAGCTGGCAGGAAATGGGGTTGATATTGGGACTGATTAAGTGTCATTTTAATTTGCCTAATAAGGATGTTGTCGTTAGCCTTTATACGAAATTGGGGAGATTACCAATGAAGATAGATTGAGGTGTGTTGGTCTTACGTCTCTTGATCTGAGGCGCCTCCTCGAGTTTTGATTTCGGTCTTCAAAATTATTCAGGGTTCTGATGGTTTGTCTTTCAATAGTTCCTTTGAATTTTATAACGTTACAGCACGCCGTGGACATTGTCCTAATCTTCTTAGCAAACGTTGTAGACTAGATGTCAGAATATATTATTTTTCACATCATCATCATCTTCCGATTTAACGTCAATTTTCCACAGAGAGTGGTAAACTGTTGTAACGTCAAAAAGTATGAATGCTTTTAAGATTTTCCTTGACAAGTTTTTCCATAACTGTAGTCGGGTGTTTTTTATTTTATTTTTGAGCTGTCTTGTTATTCTCATGGGGCTGTTGCAGATGCAGGGTCTTCAAATGAGGACTATTGTCCTCCCTGACTCTTTTCCTACTACCATAAACTGAACCAATGGCACAGTTGTCATTTCAAGCCATAAGGAATCACTGAAATAACGCTGGCGTTTCTCAGCACTTTACTCCTCCCACTCCAATCTTTTTCATCTGATCACTATGCAAGCAACAGTAGGTACTGACATCATCCTGACTATGACCCCAAATCGTCCAGCTGCAAGAAAAAATACTCGACCACCCAGTCGGTAATAGGGTTACCTTTTGGTACTACTATTTTACACTGGTACAATTTCCTTTTTACGCCCAAGGACACCACTTATCTAACCCTGGAATACTATAGCACTTAACTTTCTACTCAATCGGTTATAAATCAGTGAAATAAGCGGAAAATGGAATTGGGTTGTGGGAGTTTTTTTTAAAACAAATTACTGCATTGTACAGGAACGATTTCAAACGTGGATGGCCTCAGATAAACGTTCGACCCGTGACTCGATCCCGTGACCTTCAACATGCAACGCGAGTGCAGTAACCACTATACCACGGCCAATCCTCATTTATGTTTACCATAATACTTATCCTGTTGTTATATTTCATATCTGGATTTACCTTGATCGAGGAAACTCGCCCTTCTGTTGTCATTTAATGTTGTAAAAGGGTCGGATGTGGTACTCAAAGACGGCATCTCATTGCAATCGTGGCTGCGGGTGATAGGAAAACCGATCTCGATCCCAAAACATTCGGGACTCATTGATATATCGTCTATAGCCATGTCCGCCTGGTAATTTCGATCACCATAAATTTGACCTTCGAATTCCAAGTGATACTTGTTATTTCCCAACCTAAATATTTAAGACGAAACAAAACAAAACTTTGAATAGGTCATTAATCTAATATACTGCCTCACCTGTAGTTTAACGTTATCCTTAGTTAGCTGCTTGATCATGGTTTGACTGAGCATGGGTTTGTTTTTAATTCAAATGCCGTTATAGTATGCCACCTTGTGTCGTGTTTCTACGACGATTGAGCCGTGGCACTCGTGAGGCTTTCATTGCGCTCTGCTCCACCACCAACCATATTAACCTTGTCTCTCCGCTAGATAGTGGCTAACTGGTGGACTATCGCAATACAGGGATGACTCGCTACATGAGCACCATCTTGTCCTCTTTAACCCTTTACCTTCCAGCATTTTGAAGGAATTTGACTTTCCCTCTTTTAAATAATCATAAGATAATTTGGAAGAAATATGAAAATGATCTGTAGTGGAATTCGAAAAGCCAACACATCGAAGAACATATTCCGCGAAAAAAAATGCAAAAAATCAAGAAAGTGAAATTTTAGGCCAAAATCTGTTTTTTCGTCCTTTTTTTCAAAAGTAGGCTAAAATTCCACATTTTGTTTCACTTTCTTCTCAAACCTCAATAAATTGATGCAGAACACATCCCCTAACCCTAATCCAGGTGTTTTAGGCCCTCATAATCACATTTGGTGTTTCTAAAAAAAAAAATTGCCTTGACTTTGTGTGTGTACCTGTTCCGCGAAATGACGTATTGCACTGTACAATAAAAACCCGAACTAATAGTCAATTTTTGTTCGGCCCAAATTACTCCTAAATAGCCATACGCCCATCCCCTACAACTTTAGGGGTGTGATTATGTGGGTGAATATGAACTACGAACCAATTTAGGCCGACTGGTACATCTTATAAGACGAAAATGGCTCGCGAAGAAAGTCCCATTGACTTAGTGTGTTGAAGCGTGAAATAATTAGCAGAAAATCTTGACACTCACTCAAACCAATTTTGTTGTACTAAAACAATGGAATTCAAGTTAGAAAATGAATTTACACATTGGAAATTTCAAGAGCCACAAAATGAAGTATATTTGAGTATGGTGGGATGTAAGTTGGAGGATCTATAATTTTCCAAACAGGTACACCATTTTGGACCCAAAATGGTCCATTTCGGGTCACTTTTGGCCTAAATGTTCAAATGTTGAGGTAATTAGGCCAACAGAAGGCTTGTTGGGTCCAGAATGTGTTGTGGAACATGTCTAGCAATAATAAAAACAAGTTATGGGACTAAACAAATATAACATGGAGCAGCTAGAATTTTGTGAACGAGGACCCCCTTTTTAGCCAAAATTTCGAGGTCACGCCGAGGTCACCCAAAGGTCAAGCCAATGTCACGTGATGTTCCTCCACAGTGACACCCCACCAAAAATTTCATATGAAAGCCTCATGTGTTCTCTTTCAAATAAAACAATTCCCAGGGCTGTAGGTGAGGTTTTGAAAAGCCTCATTTCAAATTACGCAAAATTTGCGTAGTTGGGAGGTAAATATTTTTAAGCAATTACAATTTCAAAATACCATAACTAAAAAACTGTATGAGGTAAAAACCTGCAATTTGCATATTTCATGTATGTCATATACGGCAAAGTTCTTGGAAATGTGTGTAGAAATTAGATCACGGTTTCCTGACATACCAATGGTAAGGTTTTTACTAGAAATTCACGTTTTGTCCCAAAAATTACAAAAATATAGGTTTTTTGTAAAGTATCAACATAACTATTCATTGAAATTTTAAATATCTCTCATATGACACCTTATTTGGTGATATACGACCTCACGGTAAAAAAGGTAACGGTAAACAGATAGCTCCCAAAAACTAAAACAGGTAAAAATGCAGCCATTTTGGACGCCATCTTAGATATCTGAAAAACGTTCAGGTTTGGAAGTTTTACCCAACATCTTGTTGTTCCCCATGCAAAACTGAGTCAGAAAGTCATATGAGAATTTCTCCCTCTCCGAGTGGTACCTACTTCATTTAGCTTATAGCCTGGTCTAATACGAGTTATGCTCGTTCTTGTCGGGTTATAATAAGTTGGCACACTTGGCAGAAGTGATACCGCATGTCATTCCGAACTTCAGCAAACTTTCAACATCGATCGAAAATGAATTACAGGAAGAGGCAAGCACAAAACAATGTAACTGCTAGCGAAATTACTTTTGGAGAAAATTCTGATCTTTAAGAACGATTAACAGGGGCGGATTTAGAGGGAGCGCACCCGGCGCCTCCTGAAATTTTCAAAGGCTACCCACAGGGAAATCTGTTCTTTCGTAGAATGAACCATTTCAATGGTTTCTATAGGCCTATATTGTTTTAAATATTACACTTTCAGACAATAAGTTTCAAGTATGTAGGCCTACATTTACGTGCTACAGAAAATAACATGATATGCACATTTACGTGTTCAGGGCTGTGCATATCAGGTCATTTTCTTAACTTAAATTGAAGCTTGAACAAAGCTGTGGCCTGAGGTCCGGGCCACGGCTTCGTTCAAGCTGTAGTTAACATTCAATAATAATACCTCACCCTACAGCCCTACGATCACTTATATATATAAACTGCTATTTGTTAAATATAAAATCGTAGGCATGTAAGGCGTGCCGAGAGCCAAGCCAAGTTAGTGTAACAATACATCGAAAATATGTCTATCATTCAATGTTTCCCATACGATAACAGTGAATGCCATCAAAAGCTGTGGCTGTGTCGCAAATACAGTTGCATTGATGAAACTCAGTTTTGCCACTCCTGGCTATTTTTCACCAAATCTGGTGAAATTGGTCCGAGTTTGGTGATCTGGTGAAGGAAATGGAAATTGATCGAAATCTGGTGAAATATCACCACTTTACAGTACGTCGGATTATAGGTAGTGTATCCGGTCTAATCATCACCAATTTGTCAATCTGCATCTTCATCAAGTCAACTAACTCAACTGTCGTGATTACAATTCCTGTTGTTTTTATCGATCGTATGGAGCTCCAGTTCATTTGTGAGTAAAAGTGTTCATTTGTTGTTGAAAAATTTCGTTGGAGAGTTCATTTTTGGTCAATTCTCGATTTGTTTCCGTAAACACTCGTTCCAAGTATGTTAACATTTAGCAGTCTATGTCCAATGAAAATTTGACATTTGAACGTCACTGTTTAGCTGAACGTGTATGTTCGCTACTTGTATACAGTTTGTGTTGGGTAATTGAGTTTTGGCAGTTTGTTTGTTTGTTTGTTTGCAAGTTAAAAATGATCTGCAATGGAATTCGGAAAGCCAACAAGTCGAAGAACATTATTCCGCACAAAACAAAACGGAAAAAATCAAGGAAGTTAAATTATAGGCAAAAATCTGATTTTTCGTCTTTTTTTCTAAAAAATAGACTCAAATTTCACATTTTCCCCCTTTCTTCTCAAACCTCGATACATTGATACAGAACACATCCCAGGCTAACCATAATCCAGGTGTTTTAGGCCCTCAAAATAACTTTTGGTGTTTCTATGGGGTTTACTGGTGAACCAAAAAAAACATTGCATTGACT
>JAODUJ010014431.1:0-18924 GCA_027564615.1 Psolus chitonoides | reverse complement strand
TTACAGATATTACCCTGGTCATCGGAACCAGTCACGACTCTCCGACAATCCCGGAGAGTAAATGGCAGCAGCTAAATTAGCGCCCGTTGTGCTCAGGTTCCTCACAGGTTCCTATTTGCACCTGAGGCAATCGGGATAAAGTGCCTTGCCTAATGACACAACGTGGCTGGAACTCGAACCCACGAACTTCGGATCACGAGACCAGAGCCCTAACTGTTATGCCACCTCGCTCTCATTTTTGTGGCTGAATTGTGGTATACTATCATTTGTTGAACAATAGTACGTACTTATACTTTGTTAATTATTCACTTTACGATTTGCCAATATAGTCGCTATTTAAATTCACTGTACGATGCATTTACAGTTTGAATAAAAGATGGCAACAAAAAGTTCAATTGAGCGCATACTTGGTATGTGTGTTCATCATAGTCAGTACATGATCTCTATTGCTTCCAGTGGAGGTCATAGGTCATCTGAGGTCAACAGAGTTCACTGTAAACCTTGTGAACACCCTTACTTTATATGGCAAACTTTGATTGAGCTCTAACTTGTAGGGCCTTTGTAGAAAGTTCATGATCCCATTTAATTTTGGTGTAAATCGAAGGTCAAGCACTGACCACCATAACTAGTTTGGCAAACTTTGATTGAGCTATGATATTTATAACATTTAACTTATTGATACTTTTTTGTGGATATCAATAGACATCCGATATCAACAGAGGTCGCAACAATGAAACCTACAATTATGATGGTACCAGGTTTTAAATTTACAGGCAAGAAATCACAAACTCATTGGGTTTCTGGTTTAGTTAATATTTTTAGTAGCTTTTAAATAGTTATGAATGTTACACAAAAATGATACGAAAAATCTACATCGATCAAAGTCGTCTAACCCAGCCAAATGGCGTCTCAATACAAAATGGCAGCGAATATCTCAATTTCGTCATATGTGCCAATTTAAAAACCTACACATCATTTCCAGTAAGTCCGTTATAACTTAGTTCGATATCGATCATTGATTTAACTTATACAAACTATTTGCAAGTTCCATAACGGTGAGGGCGCTCTTTTAACCTGCATAGCCAACAACTGTTGGCGTTACAAAAGTTATATGTTTTCTAACATGTGACGCAACCTACACATTTTCCGTAGATAAGGTAACATGTTTACTGCTGGTATTTCATGTAATAAGGGCATATCAATAATTAAATAAAAGATTGAGAGGTTTCCTCGAATTTGGAAAGAAGTGGCAAATTTCGGAGTTCTCTTAATTTCAGGCGAGCCTGAATCTGCCATATGTTGCTCACATCACAGGCATCACATTTCCAACTATAATGATCCGAAAAATATACCTTGATCATTTGTGCGTATGAAGCCCGGCTGTGGTACATAAAGACTATACAGGTAGATCCCTGCATAACTATGCCTATATAGCTGGGGCACCCTGGAGGGATTTATAGACATGACAGTTGTCGATGACGTACCCCATCGTTTGGATCTCTCAACAGACACAGCCGGGCGATGACGCTGCTCCAATTTTGTGTAGGAAATGCTGGGTGCTTCTTATGTCAGTTTTGGTTCTGCCAAGGTGCACACAGGCCTTTGTAGAGAGGTTACAGCCACTAGGCTTGGAAGAGGGCTCAGGGATGAACTTTAGATTAGTGGCAGAGGACTATAATTCTTCTGACCAGCGCTCTGCTATCCAGGTGGAAAGGTGGGAGGGAGGCCTCCCCGGCGGCAGCTCTGTGGCTTGTGTAGCAAAGTGTCCCCTTGGGAGACGCTGATCTGCGATATGGGGCATGTATGATGCAACCAACCTGGTCACGCCTCTGAGAAAGCTTGATAGTTTACATATTTCTTCAGCTTAGATGGGGCATGCCAGACAGTACTGGCAGATAGCTGATGGGTGTCGTAGTGAGTGCACCACTGACAAGTCTCATGGCGTCATCAAGGACTACGTCAACCTTGTCTAATTTGGCGATGTGGCTCCAGGAATACGCAAGTACAACGGCTGATGTGCGCTAAGAGGACGCTCCCGAACCAGTGCCAGCAACTCTCTTGAACTCGGGTCTAGGTGACAACATTCTTTACATGGTGGGAGAAGGTGAAACTGCGGTAAAGCATAACACCAGATAATTGGGCGTAGGATCGAAATTCAGCTTGGTACCGTTGAGTAAAATGTTCAGCTTTTTGGCGGCACATCTGTTCGCAAGGTAGAAGAATGCGCAAAGAGTCTATGACATGCTGAGGTGCCATCGGTGGACAAATTAGCTAGTGTAATCAAATCCTTCTTGAAAGATGACTCAACTTCAAAAGAATGATCAGCCGCTCCGAGTGCTGAACGGTCGGCGTATGAGTACTGCAGGCATTCTCTCTTTACCATGTCATATACATATGGGAAAAGTATAGGAGCAAGGGCGGATACATGCGGTACCCCGTGTAAAAGTGTGGTCTTGGACTTGGTCTTGGCAGTATAATGAACTTCATATTCTTGACATCTGGGATTGTCTCCAGTAACTTGAAGTACAGACTACGATGCCAGACTGTCATACGCAGCAGTTAGGTTTAAAAACACAGCTTCCAACCTATGTTTGTTCTGTAAGGCATGCTCTATGTCATTAACTAGTTTTGTGACTTGATCAGTAGTTGATCTACCCTCCCAGAAGCTAATCTGTATAGAGGAAGGTGTTCCCTAACTGTGTCGATGATTCTACTAAGGATCATCCTCTCTATGAGCTTATAGATGTTAGAAAAACAAGGTAATTAGCCGATAACACGTGGGATCATATGTAGGTTTTTCTGGGCTTCAGGACGGCCATGACTTTGACAGTCTTCCATCTGGATGGTATTGGTTAAGTGGTAGTGCAGGTAGAGAGAAATGCTAGCAGCCAGGATTTACCTTTAGGACTCAAGATTGTGACACACTTGGTAGACATTTTCATTGCCAGGCGCCTCGCACATTGTTGGTGATTTGATGTTTTCTCCGAGTTCCTCAAGGTATAAGGCTTCAGATATGAGGTTTGATTGTGGTGTAGATTGGATAAGCCTCTTGATCTCGGCATTCACTGAGCGAGTGTGGGCTTTAGCCTCATCCGTGCTGTCTCGTCACGTCCCGTTGTTGACTCAAACTGAGGCAATTGAGTGTACAGTGACTGGACACTGTTTGGAGGCAAGTAAGCTTCTTGATGGTAGATCATGCCTGACAGCTGGAGTGGGTAAAATTTATCTTGTAGACTTGTTCTTCCCATCAAACACGTATCTTCTCTCCGAGTAATTCCAGCAGGACACTGCGGGCATATCTTCTATATTCGTTGGTCTTGGACGCAATGCAGCACTCATACAGCAGCAGGTAACATTCCTTATCCCAGCATGGGGTGTATCAACCAATTCGCGGCATAGCTGATACAGTCATCACTGTTGTGTGGTTGATAACTTTCGCCAGTAATTACTAGAGTATGTCCCCAGTAAGTACTGTATCCTTGGTTAATATGTGTTGTGTGTCATTAACCCTCCCCAGTAGTTACTGTACCAGCCATGCGTATCGGGTAGATGTATGGATTGATCCAACCCCTGCAGATACAGTGCTTCGCTGCCTAATGCAACATGGAGCAGAAAACAGAATTGGAATCATTCACATTGCTGATGGGAGGATCTAGAAGCTGAGCTCTAAGTGCTGTTGAGTTCCCTGGACTTATGTTAGTCTGCTTTTCTGAAGTTTGCTCTTCTTGAAGAGGCTCGATACGACCAGCCTGACTTCATTGGAGACAATGATAGGGCAGTGACCAGACCTGGGAAACTTTGGAAGAACCGTTCTTGAGCAGGTGTGCAAGTTCGATGAAACCAATGTCAGGTCAGGACAGATACATGACTGGTGGATGCGGGAGTAGGAGGTGGGGTAACCCTTGCTCTCATACAAACCACTAGTTCCCGAGCTTCAAGCCATTCTACGATGACTTTCCCATATCTGTTGATATTGGTGTATCCTCGGACGGTGTTCCTGCTGTTGAAGTCTCCGCATCCTAAAGAGATTTGATCTGCAGTCAAGAGAGTTTCAAAGTGAGTACTGGTTATTGCGTTCTATATCAGGGAAACATCTAATTCAGGGCAACAAAGTAAGAGCGGCGCTCTTACATGAGTTTTTTCCTGCTTATAGCGCTACTGCCCTGAATAGAGTTAAATTAGGCGGGACGGATTGTAGGATTGATCCAGAGCTATTGAACTCATTTGAGGATTTTGGTTATGCTCGTAGACGGAGAGAAAAATGTGCAGGTATGCAGACTAGGATTACACATATAAAGCCATCCAATTTTAGTTAACCGTATAGTGTATCGTTAAATATTAACAGTAGTCAGGGTAAATGTATACATCTGGAACAGTTTATTGCTAATAAGCGAAATCTGTGTTTTGTTAGTCTGCAAGAAACAAAAATTCAAACTCATGAGAGGGTATGGTCAATTGATCCCGCCCAACATCTTATGACTGATGAGGCATTACAAATCCCTAATCATTTTATGTTTTGCCATGATAGACAGTTTTCTGCTAATAGAGGCGGGCTTGTAACCTATATTTCCGAGGAGTGGGCGGCTATACTCACTCGAAAATTGGACATAATATCTCTACGCCTGACATTGAACTACTTGCAGTAGTTATACGGCCACGCTTCCTTCCGAGTTCAATATTAAAAATACATATTGTGAAAGTGTATACTCGGCCTACTTCTAATTTTGTAATGGCTGATAAAGAAATAAAGAAAACATTAACGGATATAATGGTAGAAAACTCACGCTCACATATTGTTATAATGGGCGATTCTAGCTGGGAACATGTACCTATTTTTGAAACTATGAGCTGTAAGAATCTTGTAGACTTTGTTACTTACCCCTATTCTCAGTCCATTCTTGATGTTGTCTATGTAAATGATGACTGCTATATTTCTAACGAACCACATTTATTCGCTACATCAGATCATTGTATCATCAGTATACTGCCAAAATTCACTGTGAAATATTGGGATTGTACACACATAAAAAATGAAAAGCGATCTAAATAATGTTAATATTGCCAAGTTACAAGATATGCAAAACTGATTGGGCAGTATCTAGTGACACTTGTAAGTTGGACGAACTAACTGAGGTAGTTAGTGGGTATGGTAACTTTGTTGCTGAAGCATGTATACCTAAACATTCCTTACCACTTGTGGAATTCATGAAGAAACTCCCAGCAGATACTAAAATTAAACAATTAAGAAGGGAGAAAATGTTAGCTTTTGATAGCAAAGACACAGCCAAGAGAAATAAAGTTCAGAGAGACATCAACCGATACGTCTAAATGATTAGAAGCGATCATTTTAAGGAGATAACATCAAACTCCAATGCTCTTTGGGACCTACTAAAGTCTACGCGAAATTCTGTCATTCATGATAAACCTAAAATAACTTACGAGTTTGGTGCTACACTAAATGAACACTTTGGACGTTTTAATGAGTTGGTTAACAAATATATTGAACTATCTCTACCAGAGAAGGTTAAGTTTTTAGAGAAAATGATGTAAGGAAGTCTCTCAGAAAAGTAAAGGAGGCGTATGTATCCTCGAGCAATTACACAATCCCATGGTGGGTCTTTAATTGTTGTTCAAAAGAATTGTCAAGTATTTTTTACCGAAACATTTAATGAAAGTATTGAACAGAGTGTATAATCTCCTCTGTTTGGGGGCAACCATACCTAAGGTATATAACTCTACCACTGTACATAACTACAGACCAATTGATCCAACTAGTATTGGCTTTATGTGCATGCAAAAGATCTTGTTACTTTATGGCTCTGGATTTCTTTTAACTTATACCATTTCCTTCAAACAGGATCGAAAATTAAAAATGGTAATATCTCCTCAAAAGTGAGGTTTTTTGGAGTAGAAATACTAAATTTTAAGAAACATAAAAGTTTATAGCTTAAATCATTTATATTTGTCCATTCTACAAGCTCTTTTCTTATGAATCCCTGATTTTGATGCACAAACAGTCCTCACTTGAAGCTCAGCTCTTGAAGCCAAAGCCAATAAATACAAGTTTTCAACTCTATGATATAATGTTTGATAGTACGGCAATACAAGTCATTTTTTCACTAATAGTAGCGAGCAAAAAAAATTACTGCAAAAATGAGACAAAACTGGCTTGAATTTGAAAATTATATTTCAAAAGGTTTTCATAAAAACCACAGCAGTCACTTGATGTTAATTCTTTTCATAGTGTGTGTTCATGTAATCATGTATGTTCTTCATATAACAGCACACAAAAAGTTGGGATAAGCTTCTTAGTCTGAACATTTTCTAGCAAGCATCAAATTTCGTTTTGGATGTAACAACATGTCAACAATTTTGACGAAGTTCAAAACGCCTACCATTTTGCAATTTTATCAGGTAAAATAGCATCCCTCATGAGACAAATCTGAAATTATTGGCACTCCTGCATTATAACCAAAAATATCACAGCAAAATTCCAAATTAAAATATAGTGTTACGAATAATTTGTTGATGTTGATGTAGCACAGAAGGCAAGATGGTGGTTGAAACAAGTACAATGCTTTCATGCACATAGTTTTGTTTACATTTTATCTTGGTCATACCCACCCTTTTCTACAGCAATGCTACACATATAGCAAAGTAGTTTCAACAGCTTAATAGGCCCACATTGAGGTGTTTGCTCATTCTTATTTCGGACGTAACATTTTGTCAATATTGGGTTCTCTTCGTAAAATGCTTCATAAAATGATTAAAACTGCTAGAACAAAGAAAAACAAATTGAAATATGTATATTGAATGATCAATAAGCTTGTAGACCATTTCATACATTGCCAGCTTTTTAATAGTTACAGGAATCAAAATAAATGTAAGTGGAACAATGTAGACACACCAACTACTACATAACTCTGATGATAACAAACAAGTGAAGAAACTCTGGATAAGTAAAGTAACATCTTGACATGTTTCGGACAACATCTCCACATGTGCTGGACAACAATTGAGCACATGTACAGTAGTAACCTGTATACCAATAACTTTACTAAGAAACAAAAAGCCCTCTTATAAGTCAAATTGTGAATTGCAAGCAAGTGTGCAGTTATGGTAGTAAATCTCAAGATCTCCAAACTCGTCATTATGAAAACACTGTAAATTGTATTTAATCGGGCAGACATAGGTATGACAGATTGTGTTTGACATGTATATGGTACCCCGACGGTTCACTTTTCTCTAAGGGGTTACAGGCAGGGCTGTGTTCGAGTCCGCTCAACCCATTCCGGGCCAATTCCAGAGGACCCTCTTCCGGGCCAATTCCGAGTCCAATACTATTCCGAGCAAATTCCGATTCCAGTGACCCTACTCCGGGCCAATTCCGATTCCAGTCTATTGAATTTTTCATACTACGCGTGCAGTTTAGTCAGATCATTCTCTTGGACAAAATTCTCACTTTCGAGTTCAACAGCAGCTTTCCCGAAGGTTTATAACCAGTTGCATGCACATTAATACAAACAAACAGAGCGATAAAGAACATAGTAATTGAATTCAGTAATTTTATTCAGTGGCGGAACGAGGGGGAGGGGCGCAACAGCCCCCCCCCATATAGGCGCCTATGAATAAAAATGAAAATAAGAGAATTTCAAAAAAATAGATCAGTCAATAAAGCCCAAAATTATTCGTGCGCTTCGCGCGCAATTGACTTCTCTTCGACTTCGACTTCGTCTAAATCCTGAAGATCCTTCATGAATTGATTATCAACAAATCGCGCGCGCCTTGCACGCGATCGGTAGCGTTTCTTCATCCTTTCGGTCATGCCATCTGATTTTATTTATATCGAATTGCTGTTTTATAACCCAAAGATCGGCATGATAACCAATTGTTTCGCGCCCTTCGCAGGCAGTGGCCTTGCGTGGGTGTGCAACTCTGCATGTTTTGTCACGCTGAGTTATATGTGCCGAATATGGCGCTTATGAACCAAGCATCGTACACAGCCCATTTTTTCGCGAGCTTCGCGCACAGTACTGTTCGTTTCTTCCACTTTCTTGCCATAAGGTGACACCATGTGGTGTCAATCGCCTGAAAAAAATTTGCTCGCTCCGCGTGCAATCACTTTTCCACTTCTGGCATCAACTTGATTTTGGTTGACCACCAATCCCGAATCCTTGACGGTGCAACTGCATATAGGAATACTGACCTGTGGCGTACCTAAGGTATAACAGGTATGGCACGTGCCCTGGGCGCAACTTGAAGGGGGTGGCACTGAGCAGTTTCTAGTAACCCTAGATATCCCAAGCATGTGTGTACTATACGCTATTATCCTCGATGGTTGTCAGCCGCCCCAACGGTCTACTATTTTTGTTCTCAAAGAGTAAAGATCCTTGAATATACCCTGAAAATATTGGCTCGCTTCGCGCGCTGAATAGTTCCTTCCTATTCCTCTTTGGTGATTTGGTTTCATACAGCTGTACCATTAGCTCGATTGTCCTTAGACGTACGCAATGTATTGCAATTTGATCGAAACAGGTCATCTGTCGGGTCACTGACCGGTCAACTAATTTTGTGTTCAAGAATTATAAGTTTCCTTATACCTTCACAATTTCGGCGCGCTTCGCTCGCTGCACAACCTATCTTCTTTCCTCTTCATTTATTGTGTTTCATGTACGGTAAAATTGTATTGTTGAGCTGATATAATGGTAATGTTATCTGAAAGATGGGTGTCAGATGTTTGGACATCGGCCCAATTTCAGTGCTTGCGTGCCATTGGCGCTATTTTCCGTAAATACGCCCATGATACTGACACTATGTGATCATGGATGAACACCGGAATTAGCCTTCTCTTCTCCACTAGTGTTCAGATAGTAACGAGGCAGGCATGGACATAAATGTTACTTTCCGTGGACCCCTCTTCCGTTTGAAAAATATCCGGGATCCGCCCCTGAAATTCTTGATAATTTCATAAAATGGTGTGGCCAAATGACGTTTGACGTAGTGAGGCTAACTCGAGAAAAGGATCACACTCAGTGACTCAATCTGACTCGCTCAACAGAGGTCCTTTTCTGGATAATAATAATAATAATAATATATTATAATAATAATATAATAATATAATAATAATAATAATAATAATAATAACATAAACTATTGTTTGTTTCATCGTTCCAAAATATATTTCACCTTTGCCAATGAGTCATAATACATCTTGGTTTTCTAGATTTTCTCCTTAAAATAAAGAAAATGTAGTACATAAACATACTTGAAAAAGATGAAAATGATAGCACAATTTTCCTCCGAAGGGGAGACACCCCCTCCCCTTAGACCCTCCCCTTAGACCTCTCCTCTAAAACGGTGATCAAACAAAGATGCGCCCTCCCCCTATTGAAAAATCCTGGATACGCTACTGAATCATCACCAAATTAAAACGACTTGTTGTTGGTCATTCACAGCTGACGACTTCCGAACAATACATTACATTACCATTACATTGCGATATGATTTCATTGCATTTATTCTCTTCACAGCAACGGACGTATCCACCGAGAAGTGCATGTGAGATGATGAATTTGATGATAATACTTCTGTTTTTCTTCGGGCTCCGTGGCGCTGTGCCAGCACTTACATCATGCAGTGGAATGTGCAACTGCCAAAGAAGTCCTCACGACTATTTCGTCGACTGTTCTCGGCAAAACATCGGTGCCGTGCCGAAGGATATTCCACAGGATGCTACCAGGCTATCAATCGTCATCGGGGATCTTTCTCGTCTATCGCAGTCGGATTTTGCCAATATGAACCACATGAACTCGTTAGATTTCCGCTGGAATAAAATAACTTCGATAGAACCCAATACCTTCCGAAAATTGTCAGAACTGAAGACACTAGATCTGTCAAGGAATCTATTGGGACGTGTCACACAGGACGTTTTTGTTGACCTCAAGTCGTTAAATAGTTTAACACTTTCTCACAATCAGGTAGAGGAACTTGAGATAAATTCTTTCCAACGTTTAACCAAGTTAGAACAACTTAGTCTATCTTCTAACCGAATTCGATTTATGGCGGAATCGACGTTCATTGACTTGCCATCTTTGAGAATGCTCGATTTTTCTTTCAACAAAATCGAACATATTTCGAATAAAGCTTTTGTTGGACTTAGTCATCTAACAACCTTGGCTTTAAACGATAATTCGCTGGCAGAGTTAGAGAGAGAGATATTTCATCTAATGGAGAGTTTGGAATATTTATACCTGAGTGACAATTATTTGCCAGAAATTGGTGTCCTTGGTGAGCTGAAAAAATTGCAAGTTCTAGATTTGTCGTCAAATGATATAACTTTAGTTGAGGAAAGTGATCTAAGACCTTTCAAATTGTTAAGAATCTTGAGACTTTCCAAAAACAACATCATCACCATTACTTCAGGAGCGCTCCACACATCTCTGAGATTACTTGATTTAAGTGGTAATAAAATAGACGCGGTTTACTCCGATTCTTTTTCAAGCGCGTCCAAATTAAGAGAACTCTTTCTTCAAGGAAATAAGATCAAGCAAATTGAACCATTTAGTTTTCGAAGTTTACACCAATTGCTGTACTTAGACTTGTCGGATAACAAGATTCGAGCGTTATACGAAAACTCTTTTAATGGACTTCAAAGACTGAAAACTCTCGATTTGTCTCATAATCTTTTAGCAGTTATTAATGTTGGGAGTTTTCGATCACTAGGTGGACTTGAAACTTTGAATCTTCAATATAACAATTTATCGATTATTGAAAGTAGTCAATATCAGGATCTCACAAAATTAAGGTACCTCGAACTTTATAACAACAGCATTAGTGATCTAGCCAAATGTGGATTTTGCGGCTTGCCCCAGCTGCGGACACTGAATTTACAATTTAATAACATTAAACGAATTCCTAGAAACTGTTTTTCCGATTTAAACGAATTGAGGGTTCTTTGGTTATCACATAACCAGATAACTAGAATAGGATACGGTCCGTTTAAACCGTTGCGAAACATACGCCATCTTTCTCTTAGTTTCAACGAACAACTACGAATGGGAACGTGTACCTTAGCGGGAATGTCAACTTTAGAGAGCCTCGTTTTGGAACATACCAAAGTCGAATTTCTCGTGGAACTATTCGGAAATAGCTCTTTTTGTCAAATTAATACTTCTGGCGAGAATGTTGCCATCTTTCTATCTAAACTAGATTCATTGAACCTCGTGTCGACCGGGATGACTGAGATGCAAGCAGAGGCCTTCCGGCGCCTCCCAGCGCTTACGGAGGTCGATCTCAGGGATAATTCTTTAAGGAGGATTCCTCCTGAGTTTTACAAACAGCATCCTGGTATTTTGATTCATCTGCATGGAAATCCATTGGAGACACCATACTAGGTCAGCGGACATTGTTTAAAGGATAGGAACAGTAACGCTGAAATGAACATCGACCGCTTGTACCTCAAAATGCAACAACATATACGTACGTGTGTGATGTGGTTGCATCATTATTAATCATAATAACGGATTTGCCCATTGGGTTGCCAATCGTGGTTACTCTTCCCGCATTTAATCAGGAATATGCAAACTGTCCACCGTGTGTGCGTGCGCCCACCAACCGTTTGTTTTAATGGCTCACCATAACCCCTCGTACTAAATAATGGCGCTAGAGAAGTATATTTCAATTCTGAGGGTTGTCCATATTTGAATAGCGCGTGGCACCGTCCTCGTTTGAAGGTGTGTAAGTGCTGTACGAACGTCCACGGTTCCCTGTGGAAAATCACACCCACACGTTCAATTGAGTAGATATATGTTGATAGGAAACATTAGGAGCGCCCTCCTTCTTTGCTGAACCAAAGCACATCATTTTCTATCAGTTTTTCCAACCACAACACTAATCTAACGACGTCCATGGTTGGATGGTAACAATAGGGTCCTCGTTTTACGGCGTCTACCATGCAAACATACCAACATTTTGGTTCAATACCTACTAAGACCATGTATCTATAATATCTATGTCCCATATGGCTTGTGGCCTTTCGGGCGATATGATGACAAGGTACAGGCCAGGGCAGGAGAAACATGTAAAAATGTGAGAGCACAACCAATTCCAATAGTGGTGACAAGGTTACTATATTAACATTTTTTCACATTCATATTCAACCAACCGCAGTGCCCCCTTCCCCGCCGGTCTCCACAGTTCTCGATATTTAGCGTAAAATGAGCTGGTACAAGACCATCCCGATTGAGTTATTTGTGTTGTCAGCTCAGGTTTTACCGCATAGTAATATTTAAAAATATTATTTTGTGAACATTGTGGGTGAATAAAATCCCGAAAAAAGAAATTTGCTTTGAAAATTGGGTTTTCTTACGACCTTATATTACCAGGGGCGCACATCCCGGGGGGATGGGGGGATATATCCCCCCCACTTTTGGAGATGCTCCCATTGACTTTAACATTTTCACACAGTAAATATTTGCTTTGGGGCTTATATCCCCCCCACTTTTTCACACTTTTTCACATGGATGTGCGCCACTGCCACACACACATGTTCATAGCTCGCATATACCAACACACAGTGAGGTACGGGGAGCAAACACGGGAAAGGGTGTCTATGCTTCGCTGTGATTGGTTGCCTTAAGGAGTTCAACGAACTAACTGTATTTGAACTGTATTTTGATACAGAAAGGCCGGCCAGCGATTGTGAAAAACTCACTTTTCTTTTCCCCGTAGCTTCTTAATTATAGTTGATATAGAAGTGAACATTTGGTGGTGTGCATTTTTAAGGATGCCAAATCGACTGCAAGCTGGTTTAATAACTAACATTTTTTAGCATTTCCCAAGATGATGTGGTTGGCTATAAAATTTAAGTTTATGAGATTTTGTTCAGTTTGAACCAATTTTGGGTGAAAAACATGTACTTTTCATTTCTTTTTGATACCTTGCCAGAGGCGAAAGGAATCTATGCGGTCACGCATGTATGTGTGTGTGTATGTGACGCCACTTGTAAACATGATAAGTGAATGATGCAAGGTGCGACTCCTGTCATACTTGGTAGGAAGGTTAACCATGCTTAGTACAATCAGTATAGTTCCTATTGTTTTTGGTGGAGGTCAGAGGTCAACAGAGGTCGAACATTTAAAACCTTGTAAACACAGTAACTTGATAGGGCAAACTTCCATTGAGTTCATACTTGGTATGTATGTCCCTCATAGTGAGTACATGGTCCCTATTGTTTTTGGTCGAGGTCAAATGCCATCTGAGGTCAACAGAGGTTAAACAATGGAAACCTTGTAACCACCATAACTTGATAGGGCAAAATTCCATGGGATAGGAATTGTTTCAAATTTTGTAAATTTTTAGTTGCCTTCAAATTTTACAGTAAAAGTTTTCAATGCTAATAAGGGGGCAAATGACGTGGCAAATAACAAATAAAACTTGTTTTAAGTTGGGTCCAACTTTGAGTAAAAACAAAGCAAAGAAGACATTTTCATTTTATTTCAATGAATACCAACAGTGATAAATCATTGTACAAGGAGAAGCACAATGAATCAGTCAAATCATTCTTTAACTATTCAGAATCAAATGATTCACATAACCACTAGCTAGTAGTACAATAATACTGTCTTTTTGGTTCATTGTACACTAATCCATTTGTCCAGCCTAAACACCAGTGATCTTGACACAAGTGATTTTTTTAATCCTATTGACACACCCTAATCAATAGTCAATGACTGACCACTTGGATTCATTCAATGAAAAATCAATAGGACAAGATTGACAATTTGTTGGATAAACTTTGACATGGGTTTATTACTGCAATCTCATTAAACGTATTTTGTATACTAGGTTTTGATTTTTTTCTTCTTACAATCCCATATGTAAACCCCATCTCATGAAGTAATTTTATTCCAACCCCCCACCAAGGCCCCAACATTCCTATAATTATACCTATAATATACCCATATAAAAATATATAACCCACTCTCTACGTAACATTTATACCCCGAAACAAAACATCACCCCCTCACCATAAATATACCCACGCTAACATGACAACACTCCCCAATTGGCATACACAGAACAAAACATGTGAGTGAAAACTTTAAAAATTTGTAACCAATTTTAGGTGAAAACATCTATAAGTATTTGGTTCCAAAGTGAACATTTTGTACAATTTTCTCTTGTAAAACTGCATGTTGGGCAATTTTTGGTGTGAAATTCAATTGTAACAGGAAAACAGAGAATTGCCCTATCCACACTAAAATATACCCTTCCTACCCACACCAAAATACCCCTCCCAACCCACACTACCCCCTCCACATTGACATGCACCCATGAACCCACGGTAACATAGCAATACACACTCATTCAGTAATAATCACTATTATACCATTGTAGTATCATGGGGTATTAGTTCAACAATACTGTCTACTGGGCTGATTACACTTAACATAAACCCTTTGAAGTTCAGCCTCTGATCCCTCAAAAGACTTGCAATAATTGATTTAATCTTGTTTGAAGTTTATTCCAGCTTCTATTCAGTAATCAATATGACATGATTGACAACGTGGGTTCATTTAATTAAAAATCAAGATGACAAGATTGACAATTTGTTTCTTGAAACACTGTCATGATTTTGACAGATACCCACACCAAAATAACCCCCACCCCTCCCGATATGACCCACACTAACTTAATTATACATCTTCCCTAACCACACTAAAATGAACATATTCTCCACACACATGCACTAACATGAATGGCATGCCCACTCTCTGCTCATGATAAAATAAACACACTCCCCACCCAGACATGGCCCACTGCAAGAATCCACACTAACATATACCACTATATTCCAACACTAACATATCCCCTCCCTACCCACATTAACATACCCCACCCCACTCATTCATACCCACCTATACAAGTTTATTCCAGCTTCTATTCAGTATACAATATGACATGATTGACAACATGGGTTCATTTAATTAAAAATCGATATGACAAGATTGACAATTTGTTTCTTGAAACACTGTCATGGTTTTGACATATACCCACACCAAAATAACCCCCACCCCTCCCCCTGCATGAATCCACACTAACATATACCACTCTATATTCCAACACTAACATGAATCCCCTCCTTACCCACACTAATGTGTCCCCCTCCCTACCCACATGGGCATAAACCCCCTCCCTACACATACTCAGATGAACCCCCTCCCAACCCACATTAACATAAACCCCATCCCTACACACACACATGCACACATAACCACCCTTCCAACCCATGTTACCATAACCCACTACTCACACTAACACAAACCCCCTACTAGGGGAGGGAGGAAGGTTCCTTTGTATTAGTAGAGGTGATTAACATTAAATATAAAATAGCCCGAGAAAATCCTACAGTACTTAGCACTCAAAATCAAATTGAGGGGGCGTTTTTTTTGTTGAAATATTTGCACCCGAAAAGAAAAAGTAGGTTGTAGGGAAGACAGGCCTATATAGTCTAACAACTGTAGTGTTGTGTTAATGTGGTGTGAGCACGTTCTTGTCTATGTTCAGTAACATTGACCGATTGAGTAACAATTAGGGTAAATGTCCGGAATTCCGGCACGCGCGTAATTCCGGCATCCCTACAATAAGTCTACATTACCCCAATTCTGGAGTCAGGTGACCCTCTGAATGCCTACCTGTTTTCCCGCTACATTTTATAACAACGATTCATTGATGGATATAACAACTATTTTGGAGTAAAAACCTGTCCAAAATTGTGACTTCTTCACACGGGCAAAATTCACCGATCCTTGCCCATTCACGTAAGATAACATCGTGTAGGAGATAGGGTAAATTTAGGGCATAATATTGCCTTGGGAGTGGGTAAAAGTTTATTTGATACCCTCAGATGTTGTTTATTAGTAATCCAGACGAAATGTGTGCACTAGTACTGCTATACTGCTGTTATCGTGGGGTGTCGAATATAGGATAACGTTGTATTAATGGTGTACTTAATTTCGGCATATGTACAGTGCACAGGCACAGCTACAGTACATACTAACTGTACTATTATATGACATATTATAGTGCAGTATCTATGTAGTGTTCCGAGTGCATGTGGTATGGTGAACTTACGTACGTACGTACATGGGTGTATGTACATGACTGTTACTCAGCACAGTAAAGACTTTGGGAACAAGCCAGATGATTTTAATCGTCGTTCATTTCAATCATCGTTAGGACAATAAAAATTATAAAGACTTAAAAGAACAAAATAATTGTTTGTAAAAACCATGTTATTGATATTATTCCATTGAATTAAGTAAATGTACTTTTTTTTTATTATGCGAGGGGTGCTGAAACTACGATCAGTATTTGCCGAAATTACTTTCGTGGGGGCCGAAATTTTGTTCACAGACTTGACAGTTAGAGTTACCCGTACCCAAGGCAAACAACATGTGACATAACCCAAGTACTTGTCAGTCTAGACCAAACGCTCGATCAAGCACCACGCTCCATGAATCGATCTCGCTCGATGCAGCTATAGCATAACGCTGGATGAAGCGTGATCGTACTCTCTACCTCACAACACAAAGTCAACGGAGTCTTTACAAAATATGCTGGTACCAAACCATAGATTAAGTAAGGATACAAATTCTTACCGCTAGAAAATCTAATTCACTGTTGCTTTAATTAGTGTTTTCAGGCAGGGATGACAGTTGGTAACGATCACAGTTGATCTAGCGTTATGCTATAGCTGCATCGAGCGAGATCGCTCCATGGAGCGTGACGCTTGATCGAGCGTTTGGTCTAGACTGCTTGTGTAGATGTTAGTGGAAAGCCTCACTGTATAAACATTAACACAAAAATTATGGTAATAATATTACTCTAAGTCTCTAAATATCTTTGCTAGATCGTTAGGGGGCCGAAATTTACCCTAGAGCCTTCATGTTTGTAAAAAAAACACATCACAACGCAAACTCTGGTTAGCACTGCGTGCAAAAACTGTGCATAGCAACTAGGCCAGCCTATTTTGCAAATTGCAGAGCACTTGGTGCATAGTTTAGTAGCAACGGGTTCAGGAAGCTCTACTGAAAGCTCATCTAGGAACCCGGAAGCCAAGTGTGATCATGGATGAACACCTGCGATAGCTCGCCCACTCTTTTCGAAGAGTGTTCAGAGTGTAACGAGGCAGGCGTGTAACTATTACAATCCCATCCTTCTCCCGGGGTCCGCCATTTTACGTCCCCATCGAACGGACGTGAGTGAAACTCTCAGCCCTCAGTCACTTTCTTAAATGCTGAGAGACGTGGTAGCAACCTGTCTGTCATCACTGCAGGACAGTCGTGCTGAACCGAACCAATAAACCTATTTTCTCCTTGCTTCTCCCATCACAATGAAATCAACAATTGCAGTACAGCTGTCGGACTGAGCAAGAAACTGCGAAACCATCAACAACTGCAGAACAGCTTTTTTGACAGGTCAGGCTAGGGATTGAACCAGGGACTCTGCAGTGAAAGTGCTCACTCAAGATTGTCACTACACCATGCTACCATCTAACTTGATAACTAAATTCAAGCATTTTAAATCCCAAAGCCATGAATACTATTTGCTTCAAGCCTCTGAAATCTTCAATAATGTGTCTTTTTTTTCCATTTGGGGTAAAAATAAGATAATTTCAAATAAAAAAGTGTTTTTTCCCCTGTACCCATTTTTAGCCAATTCTTACACCAATTTGGGGGGGAATCAAGGGGGGAAAAAACAAGGGTGTTTTGAGAATTGTGAATAAAGTTGGGAGTATTTCCACTATGGGGTAGTGTAAACACCAATTGGTATGCTATACCTGTTGGAATAAACTTTACCTCATTTAGGCACTGTATGCAGGAAAAGTTTAGCAACTGTTGTACAAACTTAGCAGGCTGATCCCGCGCTTGGGTCCAGTCCCTGGGCCTAATGTAAACAGCTAGGTATGAGTGACTTTCCAGTTCCATACCATCATGAATTCATCAAATTATGAAATATACTTGGGCTATGCTGGGAGTTGTTTTCCAACTGACAACTCATAATCATGGAGGTTAAATAGGCATGACTGACCTACTGTAGGTCAGCTTGCAGATATACACTGTAAAGGTCTTTCCGAGTTCCTGCTTGCAGCTAGAGAATCAAGATGTATACACATAAGCTGATGGTAATTAATACCTAGGCTAAACTTGAGCAGGCCTCAAAACATGCATGGTGATCTATTTGTCATAATTTAAATTATGGAGTCTGAACTAGCTATAGGCCTAAACCCGGGTTAAATTCTACTGTGAATTTAAAATGGAAAGTTATGTGACATTCATGAGACATAAATATATGCCACAGGTTGGGCAATATGACGAATATTTATTTTTAAGGTAAAGAAGTTACTGAAACTTGTTGTACTTGTACATGTATGTAGTTGTGTACAAATGTACTACAAACAGAAGTTACTTAAACTTGTTGTACTTGTAGTAACTTTGTACACAACTACATATAGTTGTGTACAAAGTTACTACAAACCTAGGCCTATTCAAAAGTGAAAGAAAGGGTCATTTGGTAAAACTTTCTGCAGTACAAACACATCAAGCATCTAATGATTTATCTCCATTCTACATCTCCACATTACTAATACTAAGGCCATACAGCCAGTAGCCTGTAGGCCTAGGAAGGGGCAGCGATCTGTTTCAATTATTGGGGGAGATTAACTTTGGTGAGCACTTTGCGCATTCGGCCAGGGGTACAGGGCCTTAGGCGTTCCCCTGTTGGGGTTGAGGGGCGAAGCCCCTGTTGGGGTTCAGGGGCGAAGCCCCTGTTGGGGTTCAGGGGCGAAGCCCCTGTTGGGGTTCAGGGGCGAAGCCCCTGGAAGATAAGCAATTTGGTGCATTTATAGAGGTCACAGCTGGT
>JAODUJ010014320.1:1819-12690 GCA_027564615.1 Psolus chitonoides | reverse complement strand
TGACTGCTTTGGTAAGTATTTAAAAACTCAAAAATTTCAAAGAAAAAATTGTCATCTAATTATAAAGAAATATATAGGCCATTATAGACAAAGTGAAACCGTGACATCATACGATTGATGCTGAACAGTGTTTGTCCACAAATTGCCAACTATTAAAGTGAGATATCTGGAGAACGGTGGCAGATATTAACATTGGGGTTTCAGCTAATGATAAAGTAAATTGTGTTTCACAAGTCTACAATATATATTTCGGTCTGGAATATCTGTTTATCTCATAAGGAACTTACCAAACATAATGTGGCGATCGTGATATTTCGACCGCTCTATCTAGGTAATTCGACTTCGTGCAAATCGAATTTTGTTGACCTTTTATCGTGATTCTATCTGATTGGAACGCACTTTGCCCATTAACCCTTTTGTGTAGATAATGTCTGGGTCGCATGTGACCCTACTGCCAGTAGGAGCCGCGAATTTCGAGCAAAGAAATGCAGGGGCTCTGGGGCGTGACGCCCGGGCTGTTGCAAACAAGGAGGCGGACTTAAGCCTTCTCTCGGCATTGTCGCCCAAATTCCACCCTGCTTAATGACAGCCGTGGTTTAGAAGATTTATCAAAACTACTTTTGTGTCTGTAGGTACCATGGAGACATGCCATGTGCTTCGCAGAGATTTGTTGGCCTGCGACTATCGGTGTCCACAGTATGGCATAGTATAAAGACTCCCGTGTCGTTTGTTTTTTATACGTTGGGCGTATACAATGACTGAAAGCCTTCACGGAACGTGGTGGACGCCAGTATAGGAGTATGCGATGAGTAATAACGCGATGTATGTTGTTACTTTCGGGTGTGCCCTTCTTTGAAAGAATAGTCCAGACCAAAATCAAAACCTCTGATAATTAATAGGATGAAAAACTAAACTCAATGGTAAAGGTGCCATCGCAATGGCGTGTTCTGTTATTGAGTTATTGATTTTGGAAAATTATTTAAATCCTAATTGAGCATCTGGCAACATTTGTGATGTCATAGTTGCACTAGATTATACTTCATATAAGAGTAACATATTTGATTGTGTTACTTTTCAAAAATAAAGAATTTATTCATAGCCTATCTATGATTCTTTATTTCTCAAAGGTATCGATATTCAGCAATACAATAATATGATTGCTGGTTGAACAGTTTGTAATAGTCGAAAGTAAAATTTGTGAATTAGACAACACACTGATAATAATTTGAATAACCCAACATGATCCATGGAACACACTACATTTCTGAGTAAATGATAATAGAATGTTGTATACTTTAAGTGACAAAACGTAACAGATATAACATGTCTACAATCCGCATGACTAAATCAATTTAATTTACACTTCATGACCACGGCTATGGGCCGCCATCGCCGCAAAAAAAAACTTTCAAACTATGCATTAGAAAACAAACGAACAACTATGAGTATGAAGACGACAAATGTTAACTCTCCAACTCTCCGAACATGAACACCCAAACTAGCAAACATCATGAACACTCAAACGCTCAAGCAATGAACGCTCAAAATACCGCACATAGCGCCCAGAACTCTCGAACATGAGCACTCAAACACGAACGCTGGAAGTTTGACAGTTCTTTTTTGCGGAGATGGCCGCCCATACGCGGCTGTGATTATTTTTTGCAATCCTTGCAAACGTTATGCCCTATTATTGTTGCAGAAGAAAACTTGTACCACATCCACTGTTTAAATGTTACTGTTTACATGTTACATAGTAGGTTACCATCATCTAAATAGACTTTCGGGTTAGGTTTGTAGTTGGCTCCATTTGATACATTACATCAAATGTATTCTATCTTTCTCTGCAATTAATACACCAAATAGGGTCAAGACAAAAATGTCATCGTGATAGCATTTATACAGGAATACCGTACACCTCTAATTCACACAAGGAGAGAATCATATTGTCACCTTTCAAATAAATAATAACATTAGTTCCAACGACCATGTCCACTAGTTTATCGGTTGGATTGGTGCTCACTTCCTCGCCCAAGGTAGCCACCACTGTTTTGTTGTTTCCATTCTCCACAATAACATCAGCACCGAGAAGTCTGAAGTCTGAAAAGAAATAAGAATAGGATTTCTTTTAGGTCAGACACTAGGTTCTACAAATATATCGTAAAATTCACACACGGTGAGAACCTCATTATCACTGCTCAAATAAACAGTAACATGAAAACGATGAAAATGAAAACCCCAACATTTTCGACGCGCATTTTAGAGCATCGTTGTTTACGTGCTGTGTTGTTGGTTCATCAGTATGCAATGCTGTACATTTTCTACACCATTTCAATATAGATTATTTACCAATATATCGATATTTAACTGATATATCGATATCTACCGATATTTTGTTTTTTGCGATATTTTTCTCCCGCCTTTGAAAAATCCTGGATCCGCCACTGCAGGGTACTATCACCATCGTTTGTTTGTCTCCATTCTATACAATAACATCAACAGGGTACAGAGATATGTGGTCATAAATCATCTGACAGCAGGGCCGTCGCAAGGTCTGTTAAAGTAGGGCAGCCATCCGCCGGCGTCTGGGCCAGTTTAGGCCCATCGAGCGAGAGTCCAGGTGGAAGAGCACTGGGTGGGGTTCAGAGGGCGAATCCCCGGAAGCTATCGCTTAATGACATCAATAAAGTGCATAAAACTCATTATATGACGGGATTCGACGGGTTTTTAGGCCAACAGCACTTCAACACTTCAACACACAGCATTCAACGATGGTATAAGGACAGGCTGTAATGGGGCTCACAGGAATTGTAAGGGTGTGTTATCACTTCAAGTTCGGACTGCATGGGGTGTCGCACAGTTTCATGTATATATAGTACATCATGAGGCTGCTTGTTTGACTTCATTTCACTCTATTCGACTATTCCTGTATGTACGGCCCGAAATATTTTCCATATCCGGACATTTTCCAAAAGACCTAATATGAGGCGCAACGTTGGATACATCAGTAGAAAACAATATTATTTTGATGTCACAATTATTGATATCGAGATGATCAGGATTAAGATGTTTCTATCCAAGTTTCAAAACCAAGGTCTCAGGATGTTATTGATTTGTTTTTTAGGGCTCACAATGACTAGGTTTTTTCAAATATTAGCATATTCAATGGACATGACATAGTTTTATGAGATTTCAAAACACAAGTTTGGAGAGAATTGTGCTCTACACCGCTTTTGTGAATATTTTGCATACATTTTGCTAGTCAACTTTTTCACAAATTCGAACAATTTCTCACAGCTCCCCATCCTCTCCTGAACTTACAAACATCGTCTATTCGGTTGTATACACGAATAAGTCCTATCTTAAAAGTACCTGCGAGATCCACAGTTAACCAAGGGTTTGTGGAACCTACAAGAGGAAAATAATTTACGTAAATTGAAAACATATAACCGTGTGCCAACATGTGGAGGAGTAGGAGTGGTAGACGATAAATAGCAATTTCATCCTCCAAAAAGATATCGGGATCGGGATGATGTTTTTATTGAACCGCGGATGAGGTTATGATTGCAGAGAGGGCACTCACTATTGGTCCAACTTTCTCTATGAATGAATTTCATAATTCATGTTCATGTTCAATAATACATGATAAAAGAAAAAGAAACAACTATGATGTAGAGGATATAGACTAGGGTAGGCGACATGAAAAGGGAACCTGATAAACATATTGTTTACTACCAATGTGAAAACAAGATAATGTTTATAAACGTGATATGGGGAGGAGTCCGATGAAGTGGACGACTGTGTCCTTCTTTCGCTCTCCTTTCGCTCTTCTCCTGGATAGCATGACTGAAATGTCTTTGTGCCTTGCGTGCACTGATGTTTCTTACCGGCCCTGGCAATGGCAAGCTCTTCACATGAGACTGTGTTGATGCTGTAGCTCTTGCTCCTGTATCTTTTGAGAGGCTCCCTTCAGTGACAATATCCCTGTTCCAACTGTCCATACAACAACATCTTCGTGATCATATCATCTTCCATCCGAACAATGTGACCCATCCATCGTAGCTGGCACGTCACAAGTATGCACTCAATGCTTGGGTGGCCACATGTTCCATGACTTAAAGGTTGGACACCTTGTTGTCTTGCCTCTTGATGTTGCAGATCTGTTGCAGACATTGTTGGTGGAATTGTTTCAAATGTTGGATACGACGACGGTATGTTGCCCAGGTTTCACAGCAGTACATAAGGGCACCAAGAACCACTGCTTTGTATACGGCGATCTTGGTGGAGAACTGGATGCTTTGGTCCTGCAACATCTTCATAAATGGTAAGTGCTTATATCCGAGTAAAAAATGAAAATGAAAATATGTATTTGAAACTCTTATAAAGATATATTAACTACAACACTATTTAATTCATCGCGCATATAAGTTTTATTTCCTCCAAATATAGCCTACCCTCAGCATTGCCATTCCCTCAATTATCGCAAACGTTTGTCACGTGATTAAGGAAAAGAATACTACCACGAAGCATACGTTTGTGTGCTTTGAACTGCACAGAATCGTTCTATTATTTTCCTAGTTTGCCTCGGTAAATCTATTTATCCTAAGTATGGTACCTACTGCTTTATTGAGTGATTGGTGCTCAGCGCTGATAGTACGGGGAGGGTTCTGACAATACGCCTTGACAGCGAGTCAGAATATGGCTAAAGTCCTGTGATAAGAAATTGCTTGTGGAGGGCGGCATCCTACATTGGATGTACAGTGCCTAACACACACACACACGCACAGATAAGTCTACCGTATCTTCGTTGTTATATTCTTGAAAAAAAATTCTCTTACATAATCGTAAGAACTTGAGCCTCCTGTCTAAGTACCCTTGACGCCCTACCAAGTACATACAATTCACACAACGCGGCCTCTATGCGAGTACTAATGTACTTTCTTCAATACACCAATTTTTCTTACTGTTCCGCACACTCGCAATAGGTAGCCCATATCTCTGACGCTATCGATGGAGGTTTTGACCCAGTCTCCAAATTTAGCGCGAGGTCCTAGACACGCTACTGACCATACAGCGAGTTTAAAACACTGCCCATGTTCCCATTTCGACTGATGTTGACTTAAAACACCTCCTTAGTTTCATCTAATGCGTGAATCTTTCAGTGATTTAGTTAACATTTTTTGCTCATTAGCCTACTATTAGTTTTCATGTTAGCTTGCGCGTATTCTAAAAAAAAATCTTCTCATAATTGCTAAGTCATCTCGTTTTTAGATTTAACAATAGAAAGAGGCATTTATGATCCTTACCAGATCCACCGGCAGTATGACTACAGGAGCCAACCCTCCAATCGCCGGATCTGACGCCGTCAACAGCGTTGGGTGCCAACCACTCAGAATTATAATTACTGCTTTGTGACGCCGACTTATGCGAAGCAACTTTAAAAGAAGAAAATAGTTTAATAGTAAATTTCCTATAAGGAAAAAGTAGGACAAGTTTGTGTATCCGCTATTCTTAATTTCAAAATGGCCATCTTTACAAAACACGTTGCTTATATTTGAATTACGTTTTGTATTTTGACGCTCAATCAATTCCAGCTGTAACTTAAACGCGTGTAGCACGAAGGAAAATCACGCGAGTTTTGCCAGTCCTACAAAACCTAACCATTCTTCAATGAATGCACGAAGATCTGAAACTTCAATGTTAACAGATTACGACTGTTATGGGAAGTACACATATTCAGGTGATACTAAACTGTGTGTTCTGGTTGTAGTTCTATAGTCAGGTGAAACATGGTTTTAGTTGTTCAGAAATTCGTGATGGCTGTACTAAAGTGGGGCCTACTTTTTAGTTCATGTGAGAGCATATGATACACACAATATACAGACACATGAATACGTACACGGAAACGAATGGATCAGTTGCTCCAACTCCGTCGGTGCGGGTAATTGCATGGACATTTTCAATGTCATATTCAACATGAATATCCCCAATACGATGTCGAGGGTGGAGGGGCTGGAGTGATGAGGACAGAGGATGTTGAATGTACCAACACTAGTACAAATTTACCAGCAAAACCTCTCAGTGACGAATGTGTCTGCCTGCACTATTAGGTTGTTTGTTACGTTCTTACTGCACTTGACAAAATTAGCAATTAACAGAAGAAAACCCAACATCGTGATTATTGATATGAAAAGCGAAAAATAAAATAGGCCTAGGCCTACTCATTAGGTAGGAAAAATCGTTATTAACATTTGTGAACTTGTGGATAATAGGCCTAAACAATTGTAAATTGTGCAATTAAAGCAATAATTTGGGTTTGGGACGTGACTCACGTGAAACAATGTTTAAAGGTTTCTTTGCATATCATGCTACTTTTTTGATGAAATCCGTTTGATTGTTTGTGTTGGTTTTGTCGCCGATCAAGATTATACCATACTAGTAGAAGCGGTACGTTTCAAAGCCTTTTATGTCTGGGGGTATTTAATTGTATATTTTGTATTGTAGCATGTTTCTAACTCTCCAACACATATTGTTGTCCGTTTTCCTGCCACGCCCGCACATTTTGCGGAATCAGGACCATTATTTTTAATATTTTTTTAAAGCACCATCCAACATTCCCCTAAGCTAAAAATAGGCTTATGTTGAAGATAATAAGACACAGAGCGAATGTTTGAAATAGTTTGATGGAGGTCTATCGTGAACAACATTTCAAAATATTTTTCGAAAATGTGGTGACCTTGACTTAACCTCGAATTTTACTCTTCAGTGACCACATTTTTCAAAAATATCCAAATCCCTCATATAAACCATTACTCGCTCTATAACTTTTTCTAACTTTCCCCAAAGTCCCCTGCTTTGATTTCCAGCGTAACAGCTCTATAGCTTTCGGGGTTTAGGATTTGTGGTCATTTTAACACCAATTTCGAGGGGTCGAAAAATCATAATTTCCGAAGGCACTACCCTAGGCCTCTGCTTTGTGGCTCCAACTATGCCCAAGAACATTCCTCGCATGCTGGTATTTTTGTAGGATTATAGTGCCATCATAGGGAAAGTTACGAGCAATTATTGCGACATGCCCATGATCGTGTCGGCGCCATTTCGGATTACACACTAAGTCAATGGGAACTATCAGAGGTATAAATTGAAATAAAATAAGTATACAACCTAGATAATAGTAATTTGAGATTGAGAATGAGTTCTAGGATGTGGAACATCCTGGAACAATTGTTAGGCCTCTTTCTATCTAATAAAACAGTTTCTGATGACTGTGACTCTAGGGATTTTATAAAATTCCTGGAAATACCCGTGGCAGGAAATGGGTTAAACTATTCGGACGCGTCTGTAGGAGACGCAAAAAAACATTTTCTTTCTTAAAGTTTGTGAAATGTGGAAAGGTTTATTTTTTATTTTGTATAAGTCAATAAAGTAGGTGTCAGTGTTAACCTAAAGGTGAATAATTTATTCCGCCTACAATCTCTAACCAGGGCATTGTTTCTGAGTAGTTACGTCCGGAGCTATTCCCGAAGACAACCGTATCAGACCCCAAATCCCCCGTGCGTTCCAGCGGGGTATATTCTCTGTGGATTGCGCATACGCCGGAGCTGAAACTGTCAAGTACAGCCTGCTTGCGGTAGTATCGGTTTATTATGCAACACGTCTTTCACTTAACTAACCCAGTCTTCTTTTGTTCTTTTGTCTCGCTCCACTCTCTTGTCGTGCTGCTGCAGCCAGAATTCTTATTACAATTCTAACCATCCCGTAGTCTGCATGAAATACAGAACTCACAATAATAAAACAAAAGGTTTTATAATATTTCTACCCTATCGCTAGCCCTGCTTTACACAGACACTATGCAATCTAATAATAACAATATCTCTGTCTGGTAGGCGTTATCATGGTAATCTAAATAATTTCGATAATCCTGTGTGAGCAAATCTATCTAGGAGGTCTGCCTCTGCACACTGACACTAGCTCTTTGGTCACCCTTCTTTCCAATGGACTGAGCCATCGGATTAGATTCGGCTTGCACAGGATATACAGGATATACCATGTTATTTGACACCATGGAGTCACCATATTCATGGTATCCCAAATCTGCACTGAGTACAATGATCATATATCCCATATACTTAGTGTATAGTCTAAGTCTATATTAATATCATAATGAGTTGTTATCCTTGAAAAATCGTAAAGTTGCATTTTGAGATCTTAACATTTCTAATGCATGTTGACCTAAGCAATAATAAAGATACACCAGTTAGGACCTCTATCTATTAAATATAAGACTAGTAATACAAATAAGAGCCCATTGGGCACTATGGTGTCTTGCTGAATGGAATAAAACGGTGAGCAGCATACAAAGAAAACATGAGAGCAATCCACACACACCCTACCAGGCACATGCGCAATGCAGTTTTGAGTTGATCACAAGCATTGCCTTAATGTATATTTCCATACTTAAAGAAAGTATTACAAATACTCCCGGTTGACCTTTGAGCTTTACTTTTCGATATGTTGTGGAGAACTTACAGATGTACCACCCTGCCAAATTTAGAGGTCAGCGGAGGTCATCTACATTTGACATGTCCGTTGACCTTTGACCTTCGGTCACTTTTCCAGATAATGACCACCCCTTACCATAGTGAGTTTTAGACTAATCGGACCAGTGTTCACTGAGATATTTATGTACCAATATTGACCCAACCCCTTACCCATGGTATTATCACTCCACTAAAGTATAATACCTCTATTTCAAATTGTATAGGTCCCCCCCACATGCGCAATGCCATTTAGAGTTGATCTCCAGCATTGCCCTGATGTATATTTTATTATTCAAAGAAAGTAATTCAAATACTTCCGGTTGACCTTTGCGCTTGACGTTTGTATATGTTGTGGATAATTTACAGATGTACTATCTATTCTGCCAAATTCGAAGGTCAGCGGAGGTCATCCACATTTTACCTGTCCGTCGACCTTTGACCTTCAGTCACTTTTCCACAGAGTGACCACCACTCACCATAGTGAGTTTCAGAACAATCGAACCAGTGGTCACTGATATATTGATATACCAATATTGACCCCAGCCTCTTCCCCATGCACACCCTACTTAGATAAGATCGAATCCAATATCTGTATGAGGAAGTGAAACCCTCAACTATTCACCCATAGCTTGGCCAATCGTTGGTGAGCACCGGAGCGTGTCCACACGCCGGTGAGTCATGAATGCTGCACCTCCGGGGCCGCTTGGTGCTCCAAGATCCACCTACGTGTTGGCTTTGGGCCGCAAGACCCAAATGACCAGGAGTAGCCACGAGGAGGCCATGTGGGAGTCTTGGATAAGTGAGCGGTATAAATGGCAAGAAAAGACTCGTGCTGAAGCTGCTTCTCGGTTGGCTAATGCTAGCCAGCGGTTGTTGCAAACAGCCTTCCATCACTTACCCATGGTGGCCAAGTCATATACACCCGAGCGTTGGCGTGAGCTACGGTGAGCAAATGTAAACACGGCAAAATTGGACATCATTTGGCCGAAATTGTTAGGTAACAAATTTAATGTTGACATTATTGACAGTCGGTGCTGGATTTAATCTCTGTGCAGATTTGAATCAAATCTTATTATGTTTTATTCCATAGACTGTTGAATTTATACTCACAGGCGCTCGTACCGTACCGACTTTTTGCCGCTATACCACTAATGTTGTATAGCCTACGGTGGCATAGAAGTCAACGTTATGAGCGCCTATGGTTGCTCTCGACTGTAAAATTATTCGCATGAGCTACCTCATAACAGTCGTACCGATGAATGACAGGGTTGCCAAATGTCGTGTTTACAAATGGCCAGATCTCTCAGATCAAACAAACTGCTCTTGCTGTGACCATGGTTTTAAGCCCTCTTGTAAACATCGTCATTATTCTGACTTATATCAGGTTGCGTTCTCAAGAGGGCGGGTTGGGATGGAAGAGGGGAGGCAGGAATGTAGGGGGTACGTGGCCAATTCACACAGATAAGCTGAGCAAAACCTATTAGACATTTAAAAACCCTGCCAAACTCCGAGCAAAGTTTCACCCGTTAGCAGTCGTAAAGACCGAAAGGGAGTTCCCCAATTGCGCAAGACAATGTCAGGAGCCACAAGGGCACGGTCTTTGTTCGTTCACGCTGTACGTGGGAGAGCTAGTCGCGAGTGTTACCACTTTCAAAAAAATTGCTCGAAATTCGAGAAACCCTTGACTTTCTGGAAAGGTTTCGGGAAATGACAGAATTTCGGGAAATACTATGATGAGTTCGAGCACATATTCGTACGGGTCACGGCCAAGGGGTCTGGGAGGGGGGGGGGGAGTCCCCCTTCCAGTTTTAGGAAATCGACAATTGTACTTACGCCACGAAATAAGCAATAATTTGATATGTCAATAGACAATTTTTGCAACTGCTGAAGTACTTCATCGCGAGGATGAATGCCTTGCATTCTGGTTTGGTTCCTTGCTGTAAGCCTATACAGTCGGCCAGATGTATGTATATGTTTGTGTGTGCGTGTGTGACGCTCTCGTCTTGGGTACGCTATAACACAATAACAGAGTGATGGATAATTGACATACTTGGTGTACAGATGTATCATGGTGAGAAAGTGTGCCCTATTGATTTTTGTGCCGACCCAATGAATGCTAATTACTGAAAACTAGAACTTATCGTGAATTTGTTGATGCATGTTTCCAGACAGACCTGTCCAATGCCAACTGGGATAGTATTCACACATTCACTGATCCTGAAAACTGCATGGGGGGGGGGGGATTTTAGAGATATTTCTCGTACCGTACCGACTTTTTGCCGCTATACCACTAATGTTGTATAGCCTACGGTGGCATAGAAGTCAACGTTATGA
>JAODUJ010014209.1:0-12692 GCA_027564615.1 Psolus chitonoides | reverse complement strand
ATTTCTGTTGGTGTTCTCTCCCAGTTTAAGCAATTCATATTTATGTTGGTGTTCTCTCCTAGTTTAGGCAATTAATATTTCTGTTTGTGTTCTCTCCTAGTATAAGCAATTGATATTTCTGTTGGTGTTCTCTCCTAGTTTACGATATTACTGGTGCCATGAGTGACCGTAATGTTGTTGTTCTCAATGACATACACATTGACATCATGGACTACATAGTACCAGCCACATGCACCGATGCAGAGTTCCGGACCATGTGGGCAGAGTTCGAATGGGAAAACAAGGTACATGTCTTCAACACATTGTCATCCGTAAAATATTAACAATTGTGGGTGTTCTTTGGGTCATTGTTCTCTAGTCATTTTAGATTCAAGGAGCTCAATGAATGTATGGTTAGAAAAAACAATTCTCTAAAATCATTTTCTCAACAAATTCATTTCAAACAGAATGCTCAAGTACCAACACAAGAAAAAAAGCTCAGAAACTTTTGAATTACAAATGATGCGAGATTTGTAGCGTCGCCCTTAATATTGATCCCTGAGTACAAGCTAAATGCTTGCAGATGACTGCCTCAGCGAGACACGTCTTCACTCGTTTATCAAGGGCTCGACACTGCACTGTATGCACCACTGTTTGAATAGGAGGTGCATAAAGGGCCGTTCAGACTACTGCGATACAATACCACATTTTTGTCGCATGTCGAGTTGAATAATGTTATTTGAAATGCGACTTTTCAGACTGCATACGATACGATACAACATTTTTGTCGCATGTCAAGTTGAATAGTGTTATTTTCAATGGGACTGTTCTGACTGCATGCGATAGGATACGACACGATACGATACAACATTTTTGCCGCATGGAAGTTAAAATAATCTCAACTTTTGTCGTACAACATTTTCGTCGCAACGCGATATATTAGGTTTGGCCAATCAATAGTGGCGAGATGTATCATGCACGTGGCACGTGATGGGAAGTATTTCCACACAGATGAAGTCTATTTTGTTAACAATGGCCTACGAAAAAAATATCGCAAGCAGTCTGGACAGTCCATCCGATAAAAATGTCTTGTCCTATCGTATCGTATCGTATCGCAGTAGTCTGAACGGCCCTTGAAGCACTGAAATGTGACAGCTGCCTGGTAACTGCTGCAATGTGGGCACAAAAAGGCCCGCCAGCTGTGGCCAGCGCTAGACGCTTTTGTCCCTGCCATGGCCCCCCTGTCCCGACCATGACCCCATGTTCCCAGCATGATCCCCTGCCCCCCCCCCCATGTCCCTACTGTCCTCGGGCTGAATTTGTGAACCAAAATGAAAGACTTTTAAAGTTTCTTTTATAGTATATCATGAACTTCTCTTTTACATTATTCATGAAATTCGCATGTAATATACAGTCTCACTAAAAGAAAACTTGGACAATAAATATCATGAAGCATTATTTTTGATTCACTTAAACATACTGTGTGTTCCTACTGAGGACCCTGCTAATACACCGCGTTGTCGCGCTTTTGTACCACCGCATTTAGTTTGACACGTCAACCTGACCGTAAACCGGATCGTTTCTACTGGGAGGCAAAAGAGGGGTGAGTGATGGCTCACCGAACGCAAGTTTGGTGGCTCACGAAAATGTATTTGTGAGCTGCTAAATGCAACAAGACAGCGTCAGGCCATGTCCGTTGCATTATTCCGTTAAATCGGCACTGAGGGTGTCAGCACTAAATATGAACTGTCATCTACCTCAGGCGGTGGTCGACGGAAGACGGCGCATCACTCTGCATCCTCATCTTGACCTGTCTCTACTGGGGCCGTGACGCCGTATTTAGCGCCATCACCCCACGTCACCAGTCAACACAGTAGAAACACGCAGAAACAGTTTTGATATTTCAGCTCTTGAATATCCTTCAGTCCGATCAGGTTGTCATCAAATGGGCTATTGTTATGAAAAATATTGTATGACTATTGAAGGTATTAATTTTCAGCTCATAACCAGCATGCTAGTGTGAGCACTCTATTATATCTATCTGTCAACAATTGTTGAAAAGTGATTCTATTCGTACATTCTTTGTTGCATTTTTATAAAACTTGGACACAACGATCTCTGCTACTCGAGTGCTGAATATGCCTGCCGGAAAGATCCCCCATGCAAAGGTTGTGGGTGAAAGGTCATCTATGGGTCATTTTATGAAAACACTAAAAATGCTTCTACAGATTCTATGGTACAGTGTTGAGTGTTTCCTTCAGGGTGTTCTGGGATTTTGGGTCAGTGGTTATCTTGTAGTCCTTTTGGGTTTTATCATGAAAACACTGAATGCGTACACATTGTATAGTTCGAAATGATCCTATGCATACATGCAATGCTATGCCCCTAAAAATATATTTTAAATTGTTCATATAAATTCATTGTTTGTTTCATATATGTTTAGGTGACGGTAAGCACCAACATCTGTGATCTCCGGGAGTACCTACAACACCTGCTCAAGTGTACCAACATGAGATGTCTGACTCCTGAGAAGGTAAATTAACAGACTGATGATGATTTTCACCTATAACTAGAAATGACACGCAATTTCATATTTGTATTATGAACAATTGTGCTGTAGACCAACTAATCGCAAACTGTTGGTCGCGATTCAAAAATGGGTCACAAAGAAATTCAGGTGGGTTGTCAAACTTTGTCAGAAATTGTTCAGTGCGTATTTTGTGATTCCGTCAGCAACAAGATTGCTTCATAATCCATCAAATTTATCGGGCGTCATTTTGTGCCAAATTTGTTGTTCAATCATTCATAACCCGAAGATCAGAAATTGTTATCTAACATTTTTATGCGCTTCGCGCACAGTAGTGTTTGTTTTATCCATCTTGTCATGTGGTCTTCCTTGCACCAATTGTGCTGTTATAATCTGAAGGTCATACGCGACAATACAAAATTTGGGTGCTTAGTAGTGTTCCTCGTTGGCTCGCATATGCATGTGGAGCAATATGCCAGCCTACGTGATGACCCTGAAATCCGTCTGTCCGTCCGTCCGAACAGCCGTCAGCATAGAATGTTAAGGTTTTTCCTGTGCCCCCTATATGGTCAAGGTATGGCTACCAAGGGAACAGAAATGCACATACTATGTAAGAATTTCCAATTTCAACCAATTTTGGGTTGAAGTATGTAATTTTTGGGGGCCTTACATTTTTTGGGCCATCAAATTTTGGGGGCCAAAATTTTGGGTGCCCTAAATTTGTTGGGCCCTAACATTCTCGTGGTCCCAAATGTAGGGGGCCCTAGAAAATGTTGGGGCTCTACATTTTTCTGGGGCCATACAAATTTCTGGGCCCTAAAATTGTTTGGGACCGAAAATTGTTGGGCCCTAAAAACAATTGGGCTGATTTTTTTTGTGCCCCAAATTTGTTGGGCCTTAATTTGTTGGGGAGTAGCCGGTATGAGCTACTGCACCAGTGGTGCTCATGTTTATCCAAAAGGAAAAACTTTAACATTTAGTCCCATTTCTACAGGTGAGATTTATGTAAATTTCTACCCTGAACATTGCATGTACTAATCATGCAGAATGCATGCGAGCCATTGGCGGTTTTACCGTTCCAGTTTTGTCTTGTTATGTCATCTGCTGTAACTTTTTGCTGAATCTGCTCTTCGAAAATCTTTTTTTTGCTTGCTTAGCGCGAGCATTAGAATTACAATTATTTGTCTATCTTTTGTCATGCTGCATTATTTGTGCTGAATGTGCTGTTTATAGCCCAAGCACAGGACAAACATGTTTTTCACGCACTCCATGCGCAGTAATGGTTTTTCCTACATTTTTGCCAAAGATTGAACATAATAATTCTCATCAAAGTTGTGCACGATTCCCACACAATCCTTTCCGGTTTGTCTGTGACATCACTCCTGCAGCAGGGGCTTCACTGAGTTAACCGTCTATCAGTAGGTGGGTCGCAGTCGATTGGTGACATTTTTATTTTGTCACCGGTCTAAACGATTGCAGACCACTGATGTAGACCATAGCACTAGAAGTCTGCAGGGCATGGGTGGCCGAATTTGTTTAGTCCAAGGGCAACATTGTTATTGTCAGTTTGTTACTGTAGTTGTGAGTTTGAGTTCCACCTGTTGTGCTACAGTGTGCATGACACTTCACTCTGCCTGCTCCAGTTCACCCGGCTGAAAATGCAAGGGTTACTCTAGCTCGGAACTGCGAGTGGCGACTGCAAATTTTGAGCGTGGGGCTGCAGAGGTGCGAGGGCGTGATGCTGCGGGGTGTGGTATACATTAGGGATGGGTGTAAGCTGCGTTGCCGCCAATAATACCAACCTGCAAAATTGGAGCTGTGCTAAAGGGTTAGTACACACACATTAATAGTCTGTCAAATCGACATGGGGATATACTAGCAACAGGCCCTTGTAACGTTAAATCATACACCACTATAATACTACTATAATATAATACAGTGGTGTAGATTTAACGTAACGAGCGCGCATCTGTGCATGTATCCCACCTGAAGACTAGCATAAGTTACGGTAACACTTAACGTGGTTGCATTACCCTCACCTGTGCATGCGTGTTAACGGAGAACGTTCAGTGTGTCAACCTATATAGTATATTGTCAATTCAAATCGAATGAAGTTATGCTATTAGAGCACATGAAGTTCAAATATCAGCTAGCCCTATATTGGACTGAGTATGCTATTTTTCAAGCTATTCTTGCCTAGTGATGATAATTCACTTGATTAATTTTGGAAGTTGAAAAATCTGTGTTTTGAGTTTTAATAATGCAACATCCTCCTTTAACATTGTCCATCTTTAATCTCATTAATTTCTTCAGGCGATATCAGGAGAGTGTGGTTTCCTGGCTGCCAACCTCTACGCCCGATCAATCTTCGGAGAGGACGCCCTCGCTAATGTGAGCATCGAGGTCCCTGCTGGGGCTTCCCCGGAGACCTGGGTCTCTACTGGGGCTTCCCCGGAGACCTCGGTCTGTGGTCATGTCAGGATTAGAGCCAAGAGTCAGGTAGGTTGAATTATTCATTCATTAGGGCACCCTCCGTCACCAGCATGGTCCCTGCTGGGATTTCCCTGAAGACCCCTGTATGTAGTCTTTGTCATTCAGTGGAGGCCCTGTATGGGTAACTTGAAGAATAATTCAAAACGTTCCAGTAATGGAAGCTGATACGATAGCCAGCAAAATTGATGTGTTAGGCAATATAGTACTCCAAACCAAAGTAGATATAAAGAGTAGAGATCTGATTCCTCTGGCATAGATGTGGATACCGACAGATTGATAATCACTCAAATTAAAATGGAAGAGCCTGAGTCCATGTGCATGGAAGTGTGTTTGTTTGCAGATCCAGATAGCAGTAAAGCTGATCGCTACATGCATCAATTTTCACAGCAATTGGTTGCTATATCCGTGTGTTCATAAACTGTTTAACCCTTTAGACCATGTCTACGTCGCCTGTGACCTCACCTCTTCTCTTGGCCACGCATAGCTCAAAACTTCCAGAAGATGCCCCGAATTCCGAGCATGGGGATAGGGGAGTACTGGGGCGTGACGCCGCCGGGCTGTTGCGAACAAAAGGGACAGACTCAAGCCTCCCCTCTGCCCTTGTCCCCACCCGCAATTCCCCCCTGCCTAATGTCAGCCATGGGTTAAAGACTTCAGCTCTGATTTTCCCTTCGAGCAGGATGTTCTTTTTCAATTTACAGGGAAATCCCTAACCTACTTACCTTTCTCAATTACAAATATTTTGTTCCCCCAAGTTAACCCTTCAGCTGTGAATCACGAGTATACTCGTTGGGGAAAGGAAGTTGTCTCGACAGAGGGCAGTATGCGCTTTTGTATACACATTCCACGCTACCACCGTCGGCGAGACAGGTGGCAGTATGCGCTTTTGTGTACACATTCCACGCTACCACCGTCGGCGAGACAGGTGGCAGTATGCGCTATTGTGTACACATCCACGCTACCACCATCGACGAGACAGGTGGCAGTATGCGCTATTGTGTATACATTCCACGCTACCACCGTCGGCGAGACAGGTGGCAGTATGCGCTATTGTGTACACATTCCACGCTACCACTGTCGGCGAGACAGGTGGCAGTATGCGCTATTGCATGTGCACACATTCTACGCTACCACCGTCGGCGAGACAGGTGGCAGTGTGCGCTATTGTGTACACATTCCATGCTACCACCGTCGGCGAGACAGGTGGCAGTATGCGCTATTGTGTACACATTCCACGCTACCACCGTCGGCGAGACAAGTGGCAGTATGCGCTATTGTGTACACATTCCGCGCTACCGTCGGCGAGACAGAGGGCAGTATGCGCTATTGTGTACTACTTCCAGCCGTTGCATAACAGCTCTCATGGTCCTCTGACACATGCTAGAACAACCTGGCATGCAGTGCAGTGACAGGCCCCACGTGAACTGGTAAATACGTGGATGCGGTTCTCACAAATCTAGCACCCAGGGGGTTGAATGGAGATACATTGTTTGGTGGCTTAATTTACTCGTAAAAAAGCAGGTTGTTCAATGACTTTCACATGTTTCGAAAGTATTTCCAATATAACGACAAGTAATATTTACTCTCAAAATACTGTGTAGTACAGAAATTACACACCAAAATCAATTTTGTCAGCACAGAATAGTTCCTTGTAGTAGTCCATGGGTTCCCACACTTTTTTTTGTGTGAGGTCACGGACTGAGTCTCACTCTCAAAACTATAAATAAATGCTATGTCTTCTTGAAAAGGATGTGAATCTGTGATCTAGCTGACCGGGCTGTTGGAATTTAGATTCACTTCCCATGTAATTTAATTTCAAATAATTCAGAGACACAGCACAATATTACGGTATAGCCCAATAAAACCGTTCGAACACTACTGCCCCGAACTCGGCGTCCATTCATTCACTGATCTTTCAGTGTACTACTGGCCTACATTACTGCCCTCTCATGACATACATGGTCCCGCCCCTGCAAGCCCCCTTACGAAAAATCTTGGCTACGCTACTGAAAAACATTGTTTCAGTCATCGTCTTTGCACAGTTTCTGGTGCAAAATGCTTCAATCAATTGTATTTAGAACATGGTTTTGTAACTGATAGCGATGTTAGTCACTACTGTGAAGGACATCTATCTATCTAGCCTATTTCGCTCGACTACAGAAGAAAGGCCTCTTCATTTCACAAGTAGCACTACCATATTTTCTGATGTCATCCGTCCACCTCCTGCTTTGCCTGCCTCTTCCTCTGGTATATGTTCTAGGGGTCCAGTCTGTCAACTTGTGAGTCCATCCGTCATCTTGTCTCCTAGCCAGATGACCAACCCATATCCAATTCTTTGATTTATTTCTTGAATTATATCTTTTACTTCTGTTTTTGTCCTGAATTCCTGGTTACTAACCCTATCCCTCTGAATAACATGAATAAGAAAAACTGTGTTTGTGCCATTGAAATTGGCTGCAAATTTCTCCTCCACACAATAGTTTGAGAGTAAATAACAATCATTAGATGTCATTATTGGAAATACTTTTGAAATGGATTACAAATCTTGACTGTTTTTTTCATAGCAAAACCATCAAATGCTGTATGCCCCTTTAAGTTTGAAGTACTTTTTCAGTTTGAAGGGAAATCCCCAGTATGGATAAACCCTCCTGGATTACTGGAAATGTTTTGACCAAAGTTATCCAGGGTTCTTCTACTTTCTATTGCAGGGTATGGCACTGAGTCTCGGTGACAAGATCAACCTGTCGCAGAAGAAGGATCAAGCTAACAATTAGATCTCACACCCAACCAGATAGAGGGAAAAGTTTAAAGTTTACTTACAAATTATTATTGGAGTAATTAATCTGAATCATTAGGTTAACATTGACCTGTCGCAGACGAAGGATCACGCTAACAATTAGATTTCCAAACACCAAACCAGATAGAGGGAAAAGTTTAAAGTTTACTTGAAGGACAAGTTCACTCAAACTGTACTTTTTATATGTTATAAAGCATTGAAAACCATGCCAGTAGCACTTTATTCAAACTTTATAGCATGTTTGGTTACTGAATACGAGTGTCTGAAGTGTGTGATTTAATAAGAGTAGAGCCGCCACACTTAATTTGTTTGAATTTTCATCCCGTTTAGAAGGTCTACTTTGAATCACTAGCCAATATTGGCCTCGTAACGAATGACAGCAACAAACAATGTCGAAAATAACTTCCAATTGTATACAGCACATGAGTGACATCGCAGGTCACGCCCTACTGTACCTGCGTTAATTAGTTCGCCTTCTCTCATAGCAATCTGGCATTTTCCAAAAACAAATAATATAAAATGTTAAAACAAATGCAACGCGCCACTTCAAATCTGAACGATTTTGAAGTGTCACTTTATGAACTATTTTAAAGTGTCACTTTAATACAAACTATTTTAAAGTGTCACTTTAATGTGAACTATTTTAAAAGTGTCAGTCTTAGTTTGAAAACTTGGGTCCAGCTATAGAGAACTTTTGATCTGGAGTGAGAAGTCTAACTTTAGCTCACACCTGGATCGATGTCGACCCCTCTTCTTCACATGGCCATGCCGAGTTCGGAACTGAGGGTAGCTTCCGCGAATTTCAAGCAGGGTGATGCAGAGGCATCGGGGTGTGACGCTGCCATTATGGGCCAGACAAAAAGGCGGAGCTTAGGCTGCCTTTCAGCCATGCTCCTGCCGAATCCCCCTGTATAATTGGAGCCGTGGGCTCAAGGGTTAATCAATAAATACTTCTTTAGATGCAGCAGTGCTGAAAGTGTGTAGACCTTTCTTTGCAGAAGTTAGGATGTGGCATGCACATCGGCAGAGTTTACCCCTCGCGCCTGGGTGGATGCGAGCCCCCTTCTTCACATGGCTACGCTGAGCTCGGAACTGCAGGTAGCTGCTGTGAAATTTTGAGCAGGGGGATGCAGAGGCATTGGGCGTGACACTGCTGGTATGTGCCAGACAATAGGGCCGAGCGTAAGCTGCCTTTCAGTCATTCTCCTGCCAAATCCCCCTGTAGAATTGGATCCGTGGGCTCAAGGGTTAAGAAGTCGAGTTTCAAAGAAGAAGTTTTCAGGATTTTATTTGATGACAAAGTTTGAAAAGCTGTGTTTATGTAGGGCCAACCAAAAACTCTTGAAAAAAAAAAATCTATTAGTAGGCTTGCATTGACGTCACAGAAGCGTGCAGACAGCGCCCTCCCAGGGGACAAATGTAAACAAAGTAACCCATGCACGCGAGGTCCGACCGTACGTGCATTCCCCCGGGATGGGCGCTGCTTTTGTACGTGTGACATCATATGCAAGACCTCTATTATGATTTATGAAAATCAGCTTTTCAACTCAAATCAGGGCTTCAAGGACCCAGAAAGCGACTCTGCGAATTCAATCACGCAAAGGATTCTGGGTAAATACGCGGGATAAACAAATCATTCCGGAAGACGCACATGCTCACGGTAAGACATTTGCGCATACGCATCCTCGCGCGTCTCACGCTGCGGCATATACAGCATTACAGGAGTGCAACAGGCATGTACCTGGAGTGAAACACGCATACTGATTGCATGAGTTATTGGATTACGGTCCATTATATAATTCCTGTGACCTTTCCCATCATCTGTTGCTCGCGTGAATTATTGAATTAGCTTATTCTCCAGCCACAAGGGAATTTCATATTCCAGGAGGTTGCATTCTATATTAGTCAGTGTCTTATACCACGTCACCACGTCAGTTGAGCTGACCATTACTACAAATGTCTGGCTGATTCAGGGTGAGAGGAGTGGGCCTTTGATTTAATCATTCAAACTTGATTTTAGTTTTAATTAATGGTGAATTAATAAATGCAATTATTGGTAAATAAATTAACAAATAAAGTGTCACAAAGAACTGTAGGGGAAAACTATTAGCTCTTGCAAAGCAGTTTGTAGCTGGACTGCTTCAATTTCTTACAGAGAAAAAGCTGGTTGTTGACAATTCATTATTTATACGTTATTATCCCTTGATCATATTATTTGTTTGTGAAATTTTGGGGGTGAATGGTCTATATTTGAAGTAAAATTACATGGGGGTATCCTGTCTCATAAAACTTGCATACTTTTCTCATACCAATTCTAAGACTACACGTTTTGGAGAATAGTCGTCCTTGGTGTAGATTTAAAGTTGGCAGAAATTCAGGTCATATGTTATCATGGAGAAGCATACTGACTCATTTGCACATTGAAACATTAAAGAGAATAACCAATGTAGGTGAGGTGTAGCTATTTCAGTAGTGGTGATGTGGTGGCAATGTTATGGAAGGGTTCGTCTGATAAAGGTATGGCAGGATGTGTGGACATGCAATGATTTTGACAACAACTTCCAAGCATCCTAAGTTCTTGAAAACTGTTACTGGGAAGAATTTTAAAGTGAAAGTGTTCTTGGAATTATTAGATTATAGGTTTATATGACAGGTGATTATAGGTTATCGGACTTACCCCAACAATTGTATAGTTTTGGTAACAACACTAGACAATTGTTGAGGTTGATCTGATGAAACTTCCTCTTCATCGTGTATGTCACTGGTACGTAGTTATGGTCATTGTAACAGCCTTCTTTATGGACTCCACTGGTTACCCTTCCGAGAAAGAATAGACTTTAAAATTGCTCTGTTAACTTATAAGGCTCTACACGGCATGGCCTCTACATACTCCAGTGAACTTTTGTCAGAATACCGGCCTTCTCGTTTTCTTCGTTCAGCTTCGCAGTGTCTGCTTCATCTCCCACCCTTTACCCGTACGTCTTATTATGATGATCGGTCATTTTCTGTAGCAGCCCCAACAGTATGGAACAACCTGCCATTAGGTATCCGTAGTGCAACATCTCTAAACTCTTTCAAACGTTCTCTGAAAACTCATTGTTCACAACAAGTCTATGTTAACTTATTATTATTATTTTTTATGTAAGGCGCTTTGAGATTTTTCATTATGTAAGGCGCTATATAAATCCAATGTATTATTATTACACATGTCGAAATTGCGTTCTTCATTTGTCATGCTAACGTGTCACTCTCAATAAAACAAAAGCACGTACAGGGGGGCAGAGTGACGTGACATGCATGACTTCTATTGAACACTGTATTATTTCAGAGGAGCATAATGTAAATGATCATTTGAGAACTTAGATCCTTGAAATTACTTCAAATAATATTGTTGTGTTTAATGAAATAGTGAATGCAGTCAGTTCCTAAAGCAATACTTACAAACATAATTCAGTATCATATGGAGAGCATATATCCTCTGTGCTAACCCACAGTGTGCAATAACTGGATAAATAAACTTCGAAAAGGGTTTGTTGAAGATGCATGTGCGGGAAAGTTAGATTAGGTCACAATTATCCCACTTCATACACAGTGGGTGCTCGGGTAGACATCGAAGACAAGTTTGACTGGATTTCATTGAAAAACTACTAATCAAGAATCTCAAAGATACATGTCAATTCAAACACTATATCTCATCCTCAAATAAAGTGCTCTTCTTCTTCAATGAGGAGATCAAGAATCAATTGCTGAGGAATAGTGCTTCGGCGATTCAAGTGATCTGGGGCGGAGGATGCAGGGTGATGGTCAACCCCCTCCCCTTAGATCCCCTTACTGATCATTTTTAGTGACCACCCCTGCTGTAGAAGGACATGGTTAATTTTTTGTAACATCTTCATGGTTTAGCTGCCTAAAATATAGATATTATTGTTGTTGAAATAAACAAGCAGTAACCCCATAACTGATGAGTCTTGTCTATTTACTACACATTTTCTTTTAGTTCTGTGAAATAAATACATGGTGTTGTGTAACTGTGTTATTTTTAAACTATTATGGCATTAACAGCAAATACTTCGGTGGTTGACCAAGTTAGACCTTGGGTTGTGACAGCTTGGTTGTGGTGTCTAATAGGCTGCCGTAGGTGAGTGAGGGTATACTTTTGCTAGATCAGGAAGCAAGTGTTGAAGAAGTCCTGGAGCCCTCATTATAGAACATCCGATGGCTTGGACAGGGAAGTTGGAGGAGCTCCAGTTTGCAGTTAAGATTTCGAGTTCTACAGGTTGAGGAAGCCATTATGGTGCTCATCTTAGAACCATGAAGCTGTGTAATCATGGATGAACACCTGCGTTAACCTTCTCTTTTTGACTGGTGCTCAGAGAGTAATGAGGCAGGCCTGCAAGAACCACAATCTCATCCTGCTCCCGGGACCAATATGTAATGTAATGTAAATAACACCTAATATAGCGCACTACACAACAACGTTTTCTGAGGCGCTTTACACAAAAATACTTATTAATTGCTAAATGCTTCAACAAATAGGTGGGTTTTCAACTAGCCTTAAATATTGCTATATTAGAAACACATTTAATGCTGTCTGGCAAGGCATTCCACAACCTGGGATCATCAACTGAAAAAGACCTATCAGCAAATGCGGAATTGCATGCGAGTGGAATGGTAAGTGTTATTGACTCATGATCACCGGATCATGATCTGTACACGGCCTCATACAGCAATTTACATAAGTAATGTGGACCGATTCTACAAGAACTGCATTGGCTTCCCGTGAGTCAGAGAATTGAGTATAAAATACTGTTATTTGTTGTTAAATCACTTATGAAGAGAGCTCCTGGATACATTGATGATCTCATTGAGCCATATACCCCTTCTCGTAGACTCCGT
>JAODUJ010014098.1:0-12694 GCA_027564615.1 Psolus chitonoides | reverse complement strand
TTCAGAACATGTTATTAAGCTTAGTGATCCCTAACTCTAACTTTGTACCTGCTGAAACGTACGCATCTAGTGGCACATCTTCCCCTGGACACGCATACCTCGAAACTGCCAGTAATTGCCACGAATTTCGGGCATTGGGATACAGGGGGACTGGGATACAGGCACGTAGCAAGGTGGGTGGAGGTGGGAGCGGCACTGCTAGGAAACTGGAAAACTCGCCCTATAAATGTTTTTGGAAAACAACATAAATTATCATATTTTCGTTTGCCCTTGAAAAAAATTAGCCTCCTTAGATATCTAACCTATAGCTGTGGGCCTGCCGGGATGACGTCATAATAGAATAGAAGGTCAGGCGGACCGAGACGAAGCCGAGCTTCTCTACCTTCTATTATGACTTCAGACCGGTCTTATTCCGAACACAAATGCCCCAGTCATCTTGTCATGATTAATATTCACAGACCCTCATTTTTATTCCAAAAAGATATAAAAATCGGTCATTTTCTCCATATGTGCAGCCAGCAATTCTCCCACGAAGATCGTCGATATTACCAAAAACGCGTGGAATTGTTCGCACGGCTTTTTTGTCACACAACAACTGATCGACCGCGTATTATCCCTACTAACAACGGAACATTGGAAGGTCAGGTTTAAAATTAATTGTGGATTTAAAGCCGGTTTTAAATTATTGCCTTAAAGAGGGCATGAGATGGGTTTATAAGAATCTCTGAAACGACGTATTAGCATCCCCAGAACAACATCTCACTGCTTATTCTTTCCAAAAATTATTCATTCTTGAGAAATAAGCATTTTTATCACGCGATCCTAAAGGCATCCGTAGGAACTCCGAAGCATTGTTGCCGTATCTGTGTACACAAACTAGTAACAATCACGTAAACATTTGGTCAAACAATTCTCCAGACGGCGGAAAATGTGGTTTGACAGTCTGGGTATATGTTGGTCTATGGCCAAGATCCAATAATCTAAATTGCTGCGGCCCACATACTGCACGAGGGACCCTGGGGCCATAAAATACTGCTACTACTACTTAATCCCCGTGGTCCCCACTGGGACGAAAGGATATAGCCAACTGACGCCAGTGAATGAAAAGACAACCGACACAACCAACGCAGAACAATCCGTCATATATATATATATATATTGCAACTCCAAAGCACCAAAGACAACACATCGCCGTACACGGGTACAGACAGCAGCCCCAAAGAGCCCACAACAAATGGCCCATGTAAGCGAGAAGAGACAAGGACAAGACCCCCCGCGTCAGATCCATCTCACACTGAGACCCACAGAAGCCGCACACTGGGAACCACAAAAAACACCAACGGCAGCAGCCATATGCCGTACAAGAACCTGAACAGCCCAAGTGAAAACAGACAATGACACATCCCCTCGCGCTGAATCCATTACACACAGAGACCGAAAAACACTACTCTATGCCGCACATGGGTCCGGGTAGATGTTCGAAGGTGGCAGCTGAATGAATGCCCTTTTCGGGCCTCAGCCCTCCCCCTATCGAAGCAGCTGCCTGGGCCCACGCGCAGGACAAAACCGCAATTGCCGACACTTTTGCACATTCCAACATCCAACAGACCCAAAGAAACCACCTACTCCCGCCTCATCTCTCTCTCAAACAGTCCATTTTGGTGGCCTCGGGCTGCCCTCTGGGCCCACTCAAGAGACAAAGTTTCTGCCGTCTGTACATTCGCCGATCCCAACGTGCAACATAGGCCTACATAACACGAAAAGCTCCGCAACTGTCACTCTTCACCGTAGAAAAACCTAGCTGCTCCTATTTTGGGGCCAGGGCCCTGCTGGCGCCGGCCCCACACACAGGAAGGAGTCGCCGTCTATAGTGCCCCAGCGATCTGCTATGACTAGTCGCCCCAAGATGGCCCCACCCCTGTCTCTTCGCGCTTAAATGCATTCCTAGGTACTGATTTCCAAACATGACCCTTAAGCCAGTAGGCCGTTTTAGTCAGTATGACCTAGTAGCCCCCATCCGTTGCTTATTGTTTATTATTATTATTATTATTATTATTATTATTATTATTATTATTATTATTATTATTATTATTATTATTATTATTATTACTACAACTTAGAGGGTTATGTGTCATTGGTAAATGACAAGGATACACGTATACCTATATGACTAAGACTATATGTCTTGGGTCCCTAACACATTTCGGGCCCTCCCAACAAAAATAAGCCTTCTATTTTTGGGCTCTACATTTTTTTGGGTCCTAAATTTGTTTGGAGTCGTAATTTTTTAGTGGCACTCATTTTGTTTCGGAGTAGCCAGTTTGCGCTACAGCATCATTTGTTTCTTTTCTATTCCAAAGTAAAAACTAACATTTAGTCCCAATTCTCCAAGTGATATAATGCAAATTTCTCTCCTGAGCTTTGCATGTACTAATGATGTAAAATGCATGCGAGCCATCGGCGGTTTAACCGTTTCAGTTGTTGTTGTTATTGTTTCTATTGCTATTGTTGTGGTTATAGTTGTTGTTGTTGTTGTTGTTATTTTTTTTTTTTTAGTATTGCTGTTGTTGTTATTATTATTATTATTATTATTATTATTGTTGTTATTGTTATTGTTGTTGTTGTTATTATTGTTGTTGATATTGTTGTTATTGGTGTTGTTGTTATTATTATTGTTGTTGTTATTATTGCTGTTGTTGTGTTCATGGTTGTTCTTATCATTGTTGTCGTTCTCATTTTTGGTGTTGTTCTTATTGTTTTCTGTTCTTGTTATTGCTGTTGTTCTTGTTAGCTCATACCAACATGCTGGTTTGAGCTATTGTCATAGTGCTGCGTCCATCTACCACTCTCTATCTATCTATATATCCATCTATCTATCACAATTGTTCAAATTGCTCCCATGTCCACATAGTATGTTGAATGTTGATGAATCTTGGGCACAATGATCATTGAGTGAATGGTCATCAGTGGTGGTCAGAAATTTGAATTTAGTGGACATCCAGTGGTCATTTAATGAAAACACTCAAAAGGCTTCTTCTCCTATATATTGAATGGTTCATTGTTGAAGGTTTGTCATTATTATACTTGGGTAGTGCTACCTTCAGGGTGTTCAGGAATTTGAGGTCAACCGTCATCCAGTAGTCATCTGCCGTCATTTTATGAAAAACGATCAAAATGCTTCCTCTCCTACAGATGTAATGGTATAGTGTTGAGTTTTCGTCATAATTGTACTTGGATATGGGGTGTTCAGGAATTTGAGGTCAACAGTCATCCAGTGGTCATTTGCGATCATTTTATGAAAAACGGCCAACATGCTTCTTCTCCTACAGATTTAATGGTATAGTGTTGAGTTTTCGTCATAATTGTACTTGGGTGTTGCTTCCTTGGGGGTGTTCAGGAATTTGAGGGCAATGGTCATATAGTCATATGGTCATTTTATGAAAACAATCAAAATGCTTCCTTCCCTACATATTTATTGGTACAGTGTTGAGGTTTTGTCATAAATATACTTGTGTAACGGTTCCTTCGGGGTGTTCAGGAATTTGAGGTCAATGGTCATCTAGTGGTCATTTGCGGTCATTTTATGAAAAAAACGGTCAAAATGTTTCCCCTCCTACAGATTTAATGGTATAGTGTTAGATTTCCGTCATAATTGTACTTGAGAGACTGCCATGATTGGACTTGAGTAGTGCTTCCTTCAGGGTGTTCAGGATTTTGAGGTCAACGGTCATCTAAGAGTCATTAGGGGTCGAAGGTCTGCTAGTGGTCAGTTGAGGGCCAAAGCTATGCCATACATACACGCTTTAACAGATTTTGACGAAACCTTGACACAATGATCATCGGGTTATGGGTCATCAGTGGTGTTCTGAGATTTGAGGTCAACGGTCATCTAGTGGTCAGTTGGGGTCATCTTATGAAAACGGTCAAAGTGCTTCTTTCCCAACAGATTTAATGGTACAGTATTGAGTGTTTGTCATAATTTTACTTGGGTAGTGCTTCTTGGTTGTTCAGGAATTTGAAGTCAATAGTCATCTAGTTGTCATTTGGGGTCAATTTATGAAAATAGCCAAAATGCTTCTTCTCGTACAGTTTTTATCGTACAATGTTGAGAGACTGCCATAATTAGACTTGGGTAGTTCTTCCTTCAGAGTTTTCAGGATTTTGAGGTAAACGGTTGTTATTGTTCTTGTTGTTGTTCTTGTTCTTGTGGTTGTTCTTGTTGTTGTTTTTCTTGTTTTGTTGTTGTTGTTGTTCTTGTTGTCCTTGTCGTCGTCCTTGTTGTCCTCGTCCTCGTCGTCAGTGACGGTCTTCGGCCACGACGACGGTCACGATGAAGGTCATGATGACGGTCACGATGACAGTCATGATGACAATACTTTCAACGCCATGTGTGATAAAATACAATCATTTTCATCTAATAAATCCACTTTATAACCAGAAAACCGAGAAGGTTTTGTGATTACTTGCCAATTTGAAGTGCAGTTTCAGTCTGGTAATGCCATTAACTTATTAAATGTTTATTCTACCACATCTAGCTGCCTGCTCAGAAAAAAACACTGTGTTGCTAACCTAATTTGTATCAGTTCAGGACGACAAAGCGCCACCAACAACAGTTTGAACAAAATCGGACATGCGGTTGCCGATACGTTTTTAGGAAATTGCTTCTGAGCCCCGCCTACTCATTAATATTCATGAATTTGCATCAAAATTAATAGGAATCATCTCACTCACTATGGGCAATCTATGTGCCAAGTATGACATCAATCCATCATGCCACTGTTGAGATAATCAGGTTACCAGCAATTTTCAGCGAAATTACATTTGGCCTGCCTCTCATGAATGGTGATGAGATGCAATGAGATGCACGTCCTACCAATGTCACCAAAACAAGTTTGAACATAACCGGACATGTTTTCTCTTTTTTCCCTCTCTTTTTCCCTTTTCCCTTTTTCCCAATGAGCCCCCTCCCTAGGGGTGGAAACGCTGATCATTGAAACAAGAGTAGACCTACACCTGAATAAACCAAAAGTTAGTTAACATCTAGATTCTCTGCACCTATATGCAATACATGGCCAGGGTTCTATCCAGGAATAATGACAAACAGGTAGAAGGTCGTTAACATTACATTTTTATATCACGCCTGGCACGTGCCGGATAGAGGATGTTAGTCAAAATAACGAAGCGCAGAAGAGTCTAGCATGTCTACTGAAAGTTCTTGCATGCTTATGCGAAATTCTCGTTATACCCCGCGGTAACTTTTAGTGATATTTTATGTTTACTGTGGGATGCTGCTCTGGTCTCTGAAACATTTCTATGTACATTATGTAGTGTGTACTACTCGAAATGAAAGTAGGTTCATTGGATATGTATCAGCAGGACTGTTCAGTTTGTTTTGGTGGTGACACTGGTTGCTACCAAGTCTCGGCATTTAGGAAAGTGCCTAAAGGTTGTTCCACAAAGGTTGAGTCTATTAGATGGGGATATTAAATGGTGGTCCCGTAAGTATGGTGGGATTGTGTGTTGCATTGCTGTAAAACAAAGGGATGGTATGTGTGATGAAATTAATCAAATTCATCACACAGGATGTAATGCTGCTGCACATTTCATTTGTAAACTTCAAATCCTTCACTCTAACATGTAATGTTTTTTTTAGCCATAAACACTCAGTCAAACAGTAGTCGGATGTATAGAACAAAATTCAACAAATATAAATAGCGAACATGAAACTGTACGAAGCAATTATTTAAAACTCAAAAATAAAATATCAAAAAATGGAGTAATGTGTGAACTTTAATGTATGAAATGAACAAAACTAAAATGCAAACTGATCCAGTGCCTTCAATGTATCTCCTTATGAACACTGTATATGTGTTTGAGGCAACAACAACTAAGCAGGGACTTGATTGAAGAACACTATGGGAGGTGACCACAGAAGAAGGAGGGGCTGGTACCGCAAAGCCGAGGTGTTGAAACACAGCTAGGTGAGGAGATTTTAGAGCCCTACTTGTGAAAACTATCCTTGGCTAGTTAAATTATGACTGTGCCATGTGAACTGACCATGAAAAGTATTGTGACAAATAATAACATGATATTATAGCATGAAGAATACAATAGTAGATATAACTAACATAGTAACATGAAATGATAACATAGAGAATGCACTATAAATAACATTAAGAAACATTTATAAATACCTGTTTTAGTTTCCTGCATTCTGGTTGGTCGAAAGGTTCATTCGAGACCGGTATCGAAATGCATTCGAGAGTAGGGTCATTTGAATATTGGTTTTTAGGAGAAATAATCCACATGATCATTCATTGTTTTGTAAATAGAGAGCAACAATGCAGGCAACCAGCACACAATAACAACATTACATTCCCTGTGTGTTGCTAGTATGATGGCAATGGGCAGTGGGCATATGCCCTATACTTGTACAACAGTAACAACACCGAAAATGTTACACAGTGAATGTGAGTACAATTCAATAATCCAATGGTTAGAGGGATTATACTGGGTATATGGGCCCAGCCTTGGCCTATGCAGTATCAGCCATTGTGTAGGCTAGCCTACACTACAATAGGCCTACACATATAGCATGGCTCCCTATCACCAAGTCATTTGAACAGCTTGCTGCATTTTTCCCAGAATGCAGGAGACTAAATAATATTCTACCTCTATATTCTAAACGAGGTGTGTGATGCCTCAAAAATGTGGACACCAACCAGTGCGTCTCAAAAGTCCTTGAACACTGATGGCTCCCTTCAATCTGATCCACATTGGAACGTATGAAATATGATATTTTGTGGGAGCATATCCCAGTCACGTATAATTATGGGGAAAAAGCTGTGATTGTAGTTATCAGTGTTGGCTCGAATTCTCACGTATCGAGATGTTGACGTGTTGTCGTGTTGCCCGTAGTCTTAGATTTACATAGTGTGGTATAGGTAGGCTACTACAATTTGATTATCGACGGCTTTGTAGAACATCGGTGAACGCGCCTGCCTACGTCTATCCCCCAGGGGTGGGAGTTTTATATCTTCTCTCGTTGCAGTAACGCTAGCATCACGTTGATAATTTCCACATATAAAGCGAACTGCTCTTCTTTGAACATGCTCGATCTGTTCAATTTGGTATTGTTTGTAAGGATCCCATACAACAGATGCGTATTCTAATCGTGATTATACCAGGGAAGATACGCATGTTGTTTCATATTTGGTGGGCATTTCCATTTAGCCTAACGTTTGTCCTAGCAGTAGCACTAACATAGTATTCCGTAAACCAAACCACTCCTGCCAATTTATCGTAACGTACTAACGTTAGACATTTAACTTTAGGCCTAGCCTACATTAGGCCAAACTGTTGTGCTAGAATAAGTCAGTGTTTACCACAGACTATTTATAATTCTGTGGTGTTTGCAGTTCATGCCTAACGAACTTAGATAACTCCGGTACTTCACTCGAGCTCAAATGAGCGATAGCTCGTCGATCAAAATCAGTTGCCATGTATTTAGACTCAGAGCATAGTTTTAGTTCGAGTGTCGACTTCGTCCGCTTCATTTGACCAGCTCGGCTATTTTCAACTCTTGTATTAATTACTCAGTTTACCTAAGGCCTATTTGCTTTATCATGTTCTCAGTTTCATGTTTATTTATCACTAGAAATAATAAATTTTAATAAGAAAAATCAGAATAACATATATTGATATTTTTTAATTATCCTAGGCCTAACCTCTAGTTGTTGTTAATCTTATCGGTCGCAGCCTGATCGACTTCAAATTTTGTTTCCAACTGGCCACAATATGACGTTAGGGAGAAATAAAGGTGAAGATCGATATTTAGCGGAAAAAACGATTTTTATTCATTTTTCGCCTCGGTCAGCTCATCCACTGCGATGACGTCATCATCGGTCGAGAATCACATTTAAGACCGGATTAAAGCAAACAAAGGATGAATCTCCGTAATATTATGCCTTAAATTTAAAACATATAGGCCTATAGTTGCTTGTTAGAAGCAATGACGTTCTAGTGACCACCACAAAATGCTGATAATAAGACTGTTATTTGCATATGAACTGGTCAGCCTGAATGTCTCATAATTCGTGTTTTATGAGAAAAGTCAAGATATCAGAATATCACTTCACCGCTACGGGGGTAAACCTTGGGATTATTTTGAAGATTGCCGGCCTCGAGTTGAACTAATTGAAATGAATGCTTTACAGAACTCACAATTTCAACCAGGATTGCAAGGTTCCTGCTATCAGACAAAGCATGGTTGACTTAGCGTGTTTACAAGGTTTTCTGAGTTTGACCTCTGTTGACTTCAAATGACTTTTGACCTCTCCCAAAAACCAATAGGGATCATGTACTTATTATGGGAAACATACACACCAAGTATTACCTTGATCCAACCAGGCATGGTCGACTTAGCGTGTTTACAAGCAAAATTTACCAAAAATACATAAATTTCACAAAATTTCTATTTTTGACAAAAAATAAATTCAGATCTCCACCAAAATCAATACGGTTCTTGTACTCATGAGTAAGCTACACACCACATTTGATATTACCCCTGCAGATATTACCCCTGGTCATTGGAAACCTGAAAAAGACCACGCCAGCACCCTAGGTGCACGTTCGCTCACAAACTACTACATCCTCGGCTGCCAATGCAACGGCGCCCAATCCGTTACCTCACAGGGTCCCCAATTAACACTTGGGTAGAGAGAAGCAATGGAGATAAAGTGCCTTGCCCAAGGACACAACGGAAAAGCTGAGCGGTTCGGAGAGGAATCGAACTCGTAACCTTTCGATCTGTAGTCCGGAGCTCTACCGACTGAGCTATCCGCCCCAATAGAACCTTCGACCCACATAAACAGACATTTTAGTAAAACTAGGTTTAAACCCACACCTCATGAATATTAATGAGAATATTAATGTCAATAAGCCACATCTTTATTGCACATACCAATAGCGGCAAATAAGAATCATTGAACATGAATATGATAACCCTGAATTTTTCACTGTCAAATTTCTCGCCCTAAAATGTGGCGCTCCAATACTTTGCATTCTAAAATATTGCCCTGTAAAAGTTTACACTCCATGATGTTGCTGCAGGTATTCCATAATGAACATAGACCTACCGTTTGTGCAATTAGTGATTGGGGGGGGAGCTTCATATGAGATACTGCACCATTGGTGCTCTTGTTAATATTTGTGAGATCAGCACTAAAATCAGCCAATTATCACACACTTTTCTTATGGATATAACCCTTATTTTACCCCAACTTTGAAAGATATGTGCAATGGAAATGTTTCTTTTGTTCGTGGAAATTGCATTTTCCTTTGGATATACCTTACATCCTAAGTGTCAAATTGTCTGCCTAAATCTATAGGGCTCATCTACCAACTATGGACAAACTACCTATCAAGTATGAGACTGATCCAATGTAAGCCTACCCTCTTAGAATTTGTCTGATTACAAGCATGTGTTACACATATTATACACACATTTAGGGGTGTAACAAAATGTGTGGGCATAACTTCTGGAGGGAACTTTTCAGAAAAATTGTGTCCTATTGAAAATGAAGTGCCCCTTTTCATTTTCAAAAAGGGGAATTCTAACATTTTCCACAAAAGTGGTCAGGGCGAACAAGCACCCCCCCCCCCCTCACCTCATCATTCCTGCAGCCCATGCACAAATGTATACACACTCATTACTATATAGATTCCTTCAGGTTTGAAAATTGAGGTTAGCTGTTTGGTAAATGGAGACTCTTGCACATGCATTATGATGCTTGTATATAGATAGATTTTGTAGGTGAGCACTTTGGACCATTGAGGTGAGCACTGAGCAGTGAATGACTCGCCTCAATTAATCTTAGGAGAGTTAAGATACTGAGAGAGATATAGCTGCTTGCCCTTAATCATGAGGCCTGTCCTTTGGTGGACATCAAGGGGAAAAAACTTACCTTTCTTTCATCTTCTGGACTATTTCCAACACTCTGGGTGAGCAATCCTATGAGGAAAAAGGAAATCTTTAACATGCCAACTTAGTGTCTCTGAAGTTAGGGAAAGGAATGTCTGGAATATATATGTCAGTCCCATGGAGACTTACCGCAGATTGGCTGGTTGACCTTGGTACTGAGCCTGGTACTAGTGGACTGATTTCAAAGCCTAAACAATGAGACTGAAAAATCATCGAAACGAAGAAATATACATGGAAATGAATTTGTGGACTCCCTTTAGCTTTGAACAGTTTTATCCCGAACAAAATAGGACAATGTTTTATCAAAATACCATTTTTCAAACCTAAATTTGTTACTACGAGTCGAGCAGTGGCCGCGGAATTAACAACAAGAAAGCCGTGTAGCTTTGTGATTCCTTGCCTTTGTATTTAAAGCATGTTTCTATGAGCATAATTAGAATCTAATTATTTGTCATCTGAACTTTGGCATTTGTCTGTGGGAGATGGGGACGTCTATTTATACGGGAGGGCAGCCATGACAACAATAAATATAAATTATTGTCATTTGACTTTTGTTTAGTTTATCTGTTATAGTACAAAATCTTCTGAAAATTCCTTCCAAATGTCGGTCTGCTACTGACAAATCACACTGAATCAATTAATATTCTCGTCCCAAGATCCAGGTAAGATAACAAGGAGGGGTCGTTTACATGCTACAGGGCTCGATATTAAGGGTTGTCTGCTTGCCCTGGACAAGTGATTTTTAGCTGGGACAACTGAATTTTAGTTTCTGGTTGTCCCAGGGACAACCACTTGCTTGCCTACAGGCTATATTGAGAAGTTTCAGTGCATAAGTTTCAGAAAAAACTTTTAAAACATTTCTTTGACAAAACTTACATCAAAATGAAAAGGTTAAACTTGGCACTACTGTATTTCGATTAATGAATGATAGCCAGTAAAAATGATAAATTTACATGTACATTACAATTTGGATCATGATAGAAAAATTGGGTAAGTCTGATTGGTATGTATTGCACTCCATGGATTTATGAGTGGATCCATGAATTGAATGAACTAAATTTGGTTTGATTTGGACAATACTACAGCATGTTGGGATGTAAAAAGACGAACCCTGGTAGGCCATTATTTTTCCCAATTTTATATGGACAACCAAAAATTTAGTGGGACAACCAAATTTGTCAAACCACTTGCCCCTGGGAAAACTTTTTTTTCCCCTGATTTTGAGCCCTGTCAGCTACGAACAATGTCTGGGATGGTTGTTTATTCCCTGGCAGTGGGTATTATAGTAATGTAACAGAGATATAATTTAGATGATATAACATTTGATCAGAACTTACGAGATCATATACCTATGTCACGATTAAAGCGAAGCCCAGTCAGCGTGTGCGATTTCTAGGCATACTGTGTGTGAACTTGTAACCTTCTGTGTAGAGCCGGAGTGGATAATCTGGATGATGTGATGAGCCGCCTTTTATATCCTGCGAGCCCCGGTGGGTGGTCGGCGTTTACCGGGCCCGGCCGAGCGCCGTCAAGTCCGCCGGATGTCAAAATGTGGCCCGGTGCCTGCTCGATTTATTGGCAATCAGTTTGTGATGCGAAACGCTGCACCAGGTTTTGAATCCGAGTTAAAGGTAACGCAAGGAGTCCCCTGAGGCCCCGGCGGAAAATGCCTAGAAATCTATCACAGACTACTCGCAAACCAATTGCAAGCTAATTGTGAATGCGGTATAACTAGAACAAATCTATGTTTGTGTGTGACAAATACTAGGAAGGCACACGTGCCCATTGAAAGGACTTTTTAAAGGACCATTTGCCAGTAATTATTTTTCACTCCCCTAATTTTTTGAATGGTGATTTGGAGATATGTGTGGCCAAATCCCTGTCACCCGGCTTATTTCTGACACTGCATGGAACTCTTAAATGTAGGCATATGTACTTACATTTTGCTGTACACCATGAGCACTTGCTGTTGGGTCAGTAGCATTACCATGTTCACCAATGCCTGTAACTATAGCCTCTGTTCCTGGCTGAATAAAAAATCAAAACAACACAGAGAGCATAATTATTCATCAGAAGAAACAGAATGTTTCCTATGGTAAGCTGGTTAATTATACACTAAAATCATCATCCTGTGCCATCCTCGATACAAAGGTTGGGCACCATATCTGTTCTCTGCTGTTCTCTTCGCTCCTGCATTTGTTGTTATTCTACCCCAGTCTTTGATGTCATCACTACACTTTTTTCTCTGCCTGCCTCTTGCCCTGGTTCCTTGGACTGAGCCTTCCAAAATTATGTTTGGGCGCCCTCATCCACTACCACGCAGAACATGCCCTGCATATCTTATCTTCTGGGGCATGATTTGCTCTGCAAAAAGTGGGGGTGTCAAACTATAAATACTTTCCTGGGGGTGTAAGGGGTTGGGGATTAAGGGGTGGGGTCCCCTCCTCATTGAGGAATTTTTGATTTGATAAAGTGCCTAGATGTGATACAATATTTACAGGTATATAATATAAAGTGATCCGCCGAAGTAGTCTCGCCTGGTTACGCAACAGTGGATTTTCGCTTTGATGGAAAAAATGGTATGATCCAATAGTGTACTGAATGCTGCTTTAAATGCTGTTAGCCAATATATTCGATAACATTATCATTGGTTATCTCAAGTGCAACATAAATTTATACTAACAGTGAAATGAGTAAACCACATGCAAAGAA
>JAODUJ010013988.1:0-12696 GCA_027564615.1 Psolus chitonoides | reverse complement strand
ATTGTCCAATGCAACCACAGAGTGGTGTAGAAATGTGTATCCTTTTCTAGTTATCAACATTTTTAACAACATTCGTTGAAAAAAAGGCAAGGAATCACAACACACAGTTGCGTTCTTGATTATTTCCTGTTGAGACCCCGCAAACTGATATTGCTAACAGAACCATGCTCATTTCCAATCCCCAAAACAAGAGTGGCACAGTTTTTCACTTACAGAAATTTATCGTGAACGTTAAACGGTATGACGTGTACACGTTAAACTGAGGTGAGCCTAATTTCCCTATATTTTCCTAATTTACGAAGGCAATAAAAACTTTTATTCCGATCGAAAATCTTCAGAAAAAGTACCTGTAGCAAATCACTCATTTTTATTTCTAATTTATCTTACTATCTGCAGATATCTCAGCAAAACCTGCCCACATCAGTGGTAATGAAGAACCGAAGAAGTACTTTTATGGAAACCAGGATCTACCAGTTTATTTAAACGGAAAGCGTGAAAGATTCACACCATATGAGGCAGTCAACAGTTTGCTTGAAGAAGAAGACAAATGCACGAAAGTCCCCCTACGTGTGCGGGAAAACTGCGCATTCATAATTGATACTAATCAATTGTCTTCACCAGCTGATATTAAAGCAGACATGAATGGAACCTACAGTAAGTTGTTAAGGATAGCTACATGGACAATATCTGTAGATGCAGTTGATGCCACCATCAACATACTATACAGAAAGAAGGTGGATATTGCCAAGGATGCCACAAACCAGTATCACCTCTCCATTCATTCCAAAATGAATCATGCTGGTCTATGTCGGTCAATATTCATGCTTTTAGATAGGCATGGGGATGTTGTTAATAGTTCATGTTTATTGCAATATCACATCAATGACACAACAGCGCAGAATAAGGTGGAGTTCGATGTGTTGCCCCATGGCAACCGTAAATATGGCGACAAACCATTTTATCCAACACAGCAGAGTACCTTATGTGCGATTAAGTCTGCCCTTCGCGATGGATCAAGTTCTGGAGTAGTTTACAACCAAGTTTCAAAATCAGAAGGTGGTATCATGGCTGTTAGTCATCCAGGACAGATACCAAGGTCACGACATCAAGTATACCAGTGCAAGCAACATTTGAATAGATATGACGATATAGATGAACTGTTGCTATATGTCCAGACGAAGGAGGATACGATTGTCCTAGATCACCAGGACCTTCCTGAAGATCTGTGGGTACTAGGGACTCCACAAATGTGTGCGGACCTGCAACGCTTCTGTCACACCACTGAGGAATCTTATCCCATAAGTATAGACCCAACATTCGAATTTGGCCCGTATGAAGTGACTCCAGTAACCTATCGTCACCTGCTACTGAAAAGCAAACGCAGTGATGTTCATCCAGTTTTCCTGGGACCAACTGCAATTCACCATAGCAAGGATTCGAACACCTTCGGCAGAATAATTTCCTCGATTACACGAAGCTGTCCTCAACTCAAGACAAATATCGTTGGTTTCATCACAGATGGTGAGACAGCTTTGTACAATGCCATGAAAGAAGGCTTCCCGTTAGCGACAGGTTTGCGGTGTTTTCGGCATGTCTATGCCAATTGTAAGCAGAAATTGAATGAAATTGGGATTAGGTCCAATCATGACAAAAAGTTTTTCCTGGACTTTGTGTTCGGGCGAAATGGAAAAGGAGGACTGGTTGACTGTGAAGACCAAGATGAATTGAGCACCATGATCGAAGCAAAGCAGATACTACTCGACGAATATGAAGGGAAGATTTTTGGCAAGACAGAAGAATATACTTCCATATTTTGGAAGAAAAAAAGAGGAAAGAAAAAATGATTGCCAACCACATGATAAAATGTCAACGAAGAAGGGCAGGGATGCCCTGTGACCAGACTGGTAATCCACTTCGATCATATACCAACCAGTCTGAAAGCTTGAACAATATACTCACCCGACAAAAAGAATCAGTAGCTAAGGCCCCTAAGAAGAAAGTGCAGAAGAACAAGCTTTTCTTCGTTAAGAACATCTGGGAAGAGGTTATTCGACATCAATCCGATGAAATCAGTAGGGCCATATGTGGGACTAGCGACGAGTACTGCCTGACAGAAAAAGCGTCCTATCTTGCAGTAGAACAAGAGGAGTGGTTTGCCTGGGGTACGGATAGACGAGGTCAATACATGGAGAAGTTCAATGGCCTGACTCTTGATCAAGTGAGCAATAGGAAGATCATTGTATTGCCACTCGAAGCTGGTACAGATCCTGCCTTTCCAATTCCAGAACTATTTGAACCCGATTTCAGGGAAAAACTACAAAATGCAGCAGATCTTTCAAGTGATATTGCAGAAAGCCTTGTATTAGAAGCCGAAATTCTATTAAAGAGACCAACCCCTATTAGTAAGATGCCTTCAATGTCAGCAGTTACAGACACAGTCAAGAAATTCTTGGTTGCTTCCAAAGCCTGCAAACAGGGATTTTATACTTGCACTTTGTACAAAGATCATGTGTGCTGTGATTGTCCTGGTTTCAAGTACCAGACAATTTGTAAGCATAGCTTGTGTGTATCACAACAGAATGACATCACAACTATGCATCTCAACTTTGTTTCCAAGAAGAAAACAAAAAAGCAAAGGGGCAAACTTCTGAAACCCTCCAGGGACGCAGCTGGCAAGAAGGGTGGACAGCATACAAATCCATGGAGACCAAGGCAGCAAAGTATTGCAAATGAGTCACCGAATGCTATTGAAAAAGATGTCAACAGTTTTCCAGACAGACCATTCAAGGATATCCACCACAATAATCACCCCTTCATGATATGTTTCCTCACAGATGAGCCTAAGGCCAAAGAATGCAGGCAGTGTGGTGTATAATTTCCACGATATCAGCTCATTCGTCCATTTGATATTGTTATATCACACAAGGAAAAATGGGCATATGTAACCAAAGAAGAACCTGAAAAACGCCGCATGTCTTCGAAATACACAACAAAATATTATTGTGTACAGGCTAGCTGTATCCTTCAGCGATTTGATTATTTCAATGTTTCTCTTGTCAAGGTGCATTATGAAGTCAAACAAAGACTTTGCTATTCACACAAAGAGCTCTTGAAGCGTGAATTCGATTTGGAGGTTCTCTAATTTCCACAAAAAATCCAGCATGAGAATTGTGTTTTATATTAGTGATATTGAAGTAAATTTAAGACTATCAGGTGTGTGTTGCTACTGATACAGAGCACAGCTGTAGGTATATATTTCTCCATATACTGATGTTAGCTATAGTTTATAGCATGTTCGGTTATCGAGATATGACTGTCTGAAGTTTGCGATTTATAAAGAGTAGAGCCGCCACACCACATTTTTGACTATGTCAATACCTGGCTTATACTAAAAGTGTTTACTTTCCCTTTGAAAGGTAAAAGCAATTTTCCACACGTTCCTTACATGTGAAACATCAGTTCTGCGTCCCACTGACGTTATAATTTCAAATATTAGAATGAATACTGTTGCATTCTGATTTGCGTGTTAAGGTCGCATAAATAACAATAGGAAACAAAAGGAATTTCACAAGACCAAGGAAATGACATCATCAAATATAATACTGTTGCCATTCTATTCCATTAAAATACTAATTTCCAGACAGTCATTACTGAGCTAACACACTTTGTTATTAAAGTAAACTAATGAGGTTTTAAATATATTTGAACCTGAAAACGTCATTATTGCGACATAGTTTAACTCCTTGGCTATTCATAACATTAACAAAGAAATATGCAAAATGTATTGAACACGATCATTACCTCATACTGTCTTCAAAAAGTGGTATGGCGACCAACGTTGCTTGCTTTGACCTAGGTGATTATTTTTGGGAAAATATCTTCAAATATTTGCAGTTATTGTGACATTAAATTATATTGCTTCATACATTACAAGAAAGAAGGGAGGTCCAAAGTCGAAGCATTTTATAAGCCATGAATGCAACTTTACTTGCTTACACAGACTGCAGAGCTAACTGGCTAGCCTAGTATTAACGATAGGCCAAAACTCCCAAAAGGCAATAACGAGCCTAATCTAGCGACCGATATGCATTACTGAGTTAAGCCAAATTCAGGAACTATGGCCTACCTTGGCTAGGCCTAACCTTTGAACTAAACTGTGGTATGTAACATCGCTGCATATACCTCCCCTTTTTGGAGGTAGCCCTAGCGCTTTCTAGTCATTTTGGCCATCAGCCCATTCGGCCAACCTGCCTGGCCGTTTCGCTCAACCTACCTGGTCGTTTCGTCCAACCGGTTTTGGCTTTTCACACCACCACAATTTGAAATATTGGCTAAAACAGTATTTTTTCTACCACACCCCAATTTATAATTGATCTAAAGCCTAATTAGAAAGGTACCGTATGATTTGGGAATACCTATTCAGCCTGAAGGAACATATTTGTATTACGGTACGAAATATTGTGATTTAAAAGAATATTGGTAGGTGGTATAGAACATTCACAAGATTTAAAAGATATATGGTACAAGGAAGATAGCTCATATATTGATCATGAACAATTTTAAATTAGTCCCCCCTCCCCCACCCTATTCCCATTCTATTCCCATCCGACAGTTACATGCTATAAATACCTGCCTGCAAAATGAACGCAGACTTCTTACCAACAACCACAACTTATTTGCCTACAATTACAAATAACGGAATAAGTGCTGTTCACGGCAACACAGAGAAAACGACGAACATTTCACATTTATTATGTGATATAGTTATTATTATATTTCACAAAATAAATGTGGGGGTGGGTTTTATCGGCATTTTCGTTCGAAGTCACTATTCAACATTATTTTTTTACGAAAGTAACTGTTGGGCCTAAGTTAGGATTATTCAACATTATTTCGTACAAAACATCCCGAACAGTTAGAATTGTTGAATATTATTCCGTACGAAACTGCACGATCCTACATATTTATGTTCTAGTTTTATGTTATCTATTATCTTTATAATAACTGTTTCGCAATAGTAGATATTGAGCGGAAAATCCGGTGCTGTGAACGGGACTTGATCCCAAATAACAGCTAAGTTGGCCGAAACGACCAGCAAGGTTGGCTGAAACGACGAGCAAGGTTGGCCGTAACATCCAGATTTTGTGCATAGGCAGTTGGTCGAAAAGGCATTTGAGCGAAACGACTAACTACCGGCCTATGTCTGACTGATGTGAAACTGAAACTTTGCAGAATGGACACAATGTTTGATACTAGTAGTAATAGTAGGCCTTCTGCTACGCTCAAGAACCAGCCTAGGCTAGGCTAGACCCTAGCACAAGAACGGTGACATGACTTACATCTTCACTACTGAGTTCAGAGTAAAACTGGTTTTATTTCCTGTCTAGTCAGCCAATGGGCTATAAGCTATTTGTCTCAACAAAGAAATCATCATTATAGAACTCAGAACTTAGGCTAGACTCTGACCGGATTAATGTGTTTGTTATCCTCAGGGTTGTCAATTTTCTTATGACAAATTGGCAATATGTGACAAAAGTCAAAAACAGAATAGTCAATCATTGTTACCACTTTGCAAAATTTTTCAAGATGACCACTGACAATCTCTCAGGATTCGTAATTTTTCGAGATTTTTCGAGGTGTTCAAAGATGATTTAGCGGTATATTTGAATGGTTGTGGCTATTACCTGATCGTCGTATGCGTACGGGCCGGGGGGTCACGGGGGGAGGGCAATTGCGCTCCCAGTTTCGGAATATATGTGCCATTTTTCGGGCAGTCGGCCTTATTTTTTGGGCAGAGGGGAGGGAATAAAAACAACATAGTTGCAGATTTTTTCCCTTTTGAAAGCCAATTTTCCAGAAAAGTCTATGCCAAGTTGGCCTTGACACGAGAATTCGTACAGAGAGAATGATAATGGTTTATAAATCACAAAATGAGTTGGCTCCTATATATATGAATTCAATGTTCAACTTTGGTAAGGATACTCACTCTCACTCCCTAGATCAACTACTGCAAATTAATTATACTTGTCAGGAGGCACAACCGATTATCACAGGAAGGGATTTTCTTACTTGGCTGCTAAAGAATGGAATGAACTACCATTGGATTTAATGAACATTTTGAACATTTTTAAAAGTCAACTTTATAAGTTTAATTGGTAATCTATAGTTAGGTTTTACTGATGTTTCAAAGGCTCTTAATGGATTTTCTTTTCGTTTCGTTGAAGGCTCTCGATGCAAATCATGTTAAAGTTTTATTCTTCACATTTTCAATCTCTTATCAATTCTTAATCTGCTGAAATGTCTATGTTTTGTTATTCTTTTATTGTTTTCATTAGGTTTTTATCATTTACTCATCAGCCCATTGTTTTCATTATTCACTTATTTATCCACTTCTTTTATGCTCTGTACATTTCCTCATTGTAATTGTTTTTGTCTAGAGCGCCTCGGGGGAGATTATCATTTAACCGAGTTTTACCCTCCTCTCAAATGTTTAATAATAATAATAATAATAATAATAATAATATGCAAATGTGGGTAATACCACACTTCCATAGACTTTTCCGGGAAATGGGCCTTGAAAAGGAATTTTTAGATGAATTAGCCTTTCTAGAAATTCGGGCAATTAAATGTTAAATTTTTCGTGCAAAACTGGCTTGCCCCCCTTGGCAGACTGGAGCCCGTACGCCTATGCCGATCGTCGTCTACATACACTAACAACATTGCCTACACTTATGTACGTATGTCACGCATGCATTGTCAGCACATATTAGTATCACAGTTTAGAGTACGTACGATCGGGTAAAAAAACAGGACAACTGTGCTTATTTAACCAAAGACCTGGTAAATAGGCCCACCATATTTAAAATACAATTATCGTAACATGACAAAACGTTTCAAAATTGCATTTAAATGTGATGGTAAAGTAGCCAATAATTAGGATCAATTTTTCCAGGGCAGCGATCTGTTCTCATATATGGGGAGGGGAGATTAATGATTTTCCCCAATGTAGTCTCGGGTCATCTCATATTTGGGGTTGGGGGATATTGGATCCCCCACTCTAAATATTGGGGGACCCCCCCCCCATGATCGCTGCCCATGAATTTTACACATATCAATCACATAAAGAATGTTGAGTACCCGGTGCTCATCACTCCAGTGCTGCTACATTGTTCTACCCAGTAGACTGGTATATCTGTAGGTAACAGATGATGGTGGGTTGTAGAGATGAATATGGGGAAATCGATGGTTGCCAGTTTTTCTGTGACACACCGTCCAAATTACCAGCCGAATTAATGGGATTCTTCTTCAATATTTCACGATGGTCTGAATTTTTCAAGATTTGGCTCTTGAAAAAAAAAATAATAATAATAATTGGTCTGATTTTCAAGATCTAGTAAATACAAGGGGTGGCAACATTAATGATAATATAACAATATTGGAATGAACTAGGGGCCAATTCTGGACTGGCGTAACATGGCCTATTACGGTATGTGAGGAGTACCCGGCAAAAAGCAAATCCTGTCAAATGCCAGTCAGAGACAACAAAAGAGGGCATAATGAATCAGGAGTAAATCATGAGCCTGGGGAGGGCAGGGGTGGCCCTAGGTTATGCCTGACCGGGCCGGGGCTAGACCCCCCCCCCCAACAGGGGGATAGAGATTTTACTGACCAATATTGTTACCCTCGCAACATTCCTTAGTAGTATAGGTGCTATTTTAGGCTTGCACTGGATATCATAGCTTCTGAGGGACCGACCTTATTGCCCCCTATTAGCAGGCCCGTAGGGTGAGTGGTCAGAACTGCCATCACTGATCGACCAACCACTTACATTACTACTATAACATAATGACTAATTTGCGCGTGCGGATAATGCAAATCATGGTCGTTCCTGGAGGAAGGGTCTACCAAGTCTATGGGGACCCATCCTCTGTGAAAATTTTGTTTGTATAAGGTAGGCACCGCACAAATGCGCGATTTTTCGGACCAAAAAAATGAATCACACTTTGTAAAAAACGCAAAATGGCTGCAGCTAAAACTGACAAAAAACGCACTATGAACGCGATCGTATATAATGGCCTGGACCATAGCCGCGAAAATGGGCCGCCGATCGTCCAGAAAGAAACCGACTAACGGTCTTAACCGAGTCATAGAAATTTACCGTAATGACCAAGGCATTTTGAAGATAAATTGTACGTAGTATATTGGAGATTTGAAAAAAAATCATTCCATAAAAAAAAAACCTACCCCCTGAAAAAAAGCACATCAAACTTGACCTTTGTCTCAAGTTTCATACAAATCGGTCAATAAATTACCTCAGAATCATCATTCTAAGGTCACAAAATACAATCGCGCATTTGTGCGTGTCTAGTATAAGGGGACTTAGATGCAAAATGGTGCCAGTTTCCATCCTTTCCACTCAACTCAAATCTAGTAGAATTTCCATTGAAAAGCTGCAAACAAATATCTTGATTAATAGGGAGGGGCTGTTCCGCCCCACCCCTGTACACTCCAGTGTACTGTGAAAGGCATGAACACTCGCGCGAAGAAATGCATTTAATGCTGTTCTATGGACGTCATTGTCGTAAAACGGCAACTTGAGAGAAGTTAAAACTCGTCTGGGCAGCTGTCAGGGAAAAAGCCGACCGTACACAAACTATCCTAGCATCGGGTACAATTCTTTTGGCCTCATTGCTCCCCGACGAAATCAGATTTTTTTCCGCGATGAGGGAGGGGGGGGGCTAGATCTCCCCGAAGAGGGTTTTGTATCCCCGTCCCCCTGCTGGCGCCACCCCTGGGGGAGGGGACAAAGTCCAGCATGGGGGAATGCTTCAAACTGATGGGCTCTACACTGATCGAATGAAAGACACATTCTCAACTGAAAAAAGGAAATCGTGCCCTCCCATCTATTCCATAGCGCAATTCATGGACGTCAATTACTTTTCAAAAATGAGCTAGGAGACATGATACCATTTTCCAAATAATTACTTAGACATTAGTAGAAATTCAAAGGTGAATGGGAGCATCCAAAAAATGTCCCCTGTCCCCCTCGAATTAACGCCCATGGCCCAAATTGGGTAACACTCAGATTTACTTCTTCTGCCAGTGTGTGTGTGTGTGTTAGGCACCGTGCATCTAATGTTGGATGTCGCCCTCAACAAGCAATGTCTTGCCCACGGGATTTTAGCTATGTTCTGACGCGCTGGCAAGGCGTATTGTCAGAACCCCACCCCGTACTCAAGCACTCAATACGGCTGTAGGTACCATGTTTCAAGAATCGAAAATGAGAAAAAGAGAAAAAATGACCTAAAACTTGATAGTCCAACACATTGGCGGTAGAACCGCAAGGGGGAGGGGCTAATCCCCAAATGAAAAAGTGAGGGTCTAAATGTATGTTAAGCCACCCCACCCAATATTTGCCCATGTAGAACATATTTTGCCACAAACGTGGTGTAATTGTGTGCTGTTGCGTATCTTGGTTGTGATCTTGTAAACATTCCAATAAAAAAACTAGAAAACGTGACGTCTCTTCTTATTCCTGACTGCAGTCTTGCCTCTCAATTTTGCAAAGTAATCACTTCACGTGATCACTTTCGAATAATTTCATTCATACTTTTATCATCCCCTCCCCTTCCGAGACATACTCCCTGATTACCACAATGAGTTATAAGTGAGCCTCTACTCCATGCCGCTGGCCCTAGGTTAAACCTGCAGTGCATCTCATGCATATAATTTGTCTTAATTGCCAAACTTCCTGGTGCTGGAACTCAGCATGTGCCTACTCCCTCTCCTCCCCCCTCCCCTAACAGGCAACAGAGGATTTGGTGGGATCCTGTGCTCTTCGCCGCTGATCGTAGTTTTGACGTTCAGTTTCAATGCATTTTATTCATTCCAAACGTATATTTTCCAAGAGGGCTGCGCTGTTAAATCTGTAGCTCATGGCTGTTATTGGAGAGGGGGAATTTGCGCAACAATGCATGGCCGAGGAGGTGCCTATTTTTTGGTTTTTTCTATTACATAGTATATTTTTGTAGTGTCTTATGACAAAATTAACATTCTATATTCATTGATATTTATTTTTATTATTCCTATATTGATAGTCATTGTATAAAGCTCTCTTGAACATGCTTTAGCATGAAAAGAGCGCTATATAAATCTGGTAAATAATAATAATAAAAGACAGCCCCCACTGTTCATGACTTTCCGGTATGCTTCACGCCTCAGCGGCCGTGCATCTCCCTGCTAGATGTATCCTTTCGATACTCGCAGTTTCTAGAGTGCCGTGGCCGGGGGAAGAGATGGGGTCACATACGACCCAGGCATGGTCTATAGGGTTATACTATCCCTGATATGGATAGTCGAAGACAGGCAAATATCTGCAAAGCGCATGTCTTGTTTCCATGGTCACTAGAGACAATGCAGTATTTCTTTATCACCTCTATAACCCATGGGCCATGGCTGTTATTGGGCAGGGCAATTTGTGCAACAATGGCCGAGGAGGCACTCAAGACAGCCCCCATTGTTCCCAACATTCCGGTAGCGTCGAGCCTCAGCGGCCCTGCATATATCCCTGCTAGATGTATCCTTTCGCTACTCGCAGTTTCGAGCGTGTCGTGGCCAGGGGGCAGAACTGGGGTCACATACATCCCAGGCATGGTATATAGGGTTAATGGGGTTAACGCTTGGGGCAATTGTCGCACATGCCCTGGCCTCCCACATTGAAAGGAGAATTAAAGAATTTTTGAAAATGAAATATTAATGTTAAATGGGAGACCACCATGTGATGGACATCTCCATAAAAATATCATCCCGAAATATTGTTTACTTTCCGCGATATTTCAATTTGAAAGTTCATCCAAATTAAGCAGGGCGCTACCATTTTGTTAGGGATTGTGATATCACCTGTCCCCTTGCAATTGAAAAGCTTTCATTTTTCTTTATAATTTGTTGTCAAGTATTTCAAAAAGGTTACTGCATCAAATTAATAATAATTTATCTTTGCACAATACACCTCAGTAATTCAACAAAAGAAGTGTACATCGGTATGTGTATTCATGGAATCAAATTACAGATAAAGAAAACAAAGAAATACATTATATTTCTGCTGCCAGGGGTTGTGGAAAACTGTTTGGAAAAGCGTTATAGGCCTATACATGTTGAATAAATGAAATATCTTCCAAAAAAATATTTGTTGTGTTCGTCCTAATTTTGTCTTGATGTACTGACTGCTCACACCGTGTGTGCTGGGTAATAGCATATATTATGTCAATCTGCATTCAGCATAGGCTAGACATCAATGGTCATCTGAGGCCAACAATGATCGAACACTAACAATCTGTAAACACTATACTTGATATGGCAAACTCCATTTACACTCATACTTGGTATGAGACTCTGGTCCATGCCTTTCTTCTAGGCTGGATTTCTGCAATTCTTTATTTATTGGGCTGCCTTGTTTTTACCTTAAATTGCCTTCAGAAAATCCAGAACATGGCTTCTAAAATAATTAGAAATGGAGGTTCATTGTACAGCTTGTGGAAATATATTCTCTAGCTTTTGGGAAGCTATACTGAGTTTATCCCCAAATTTTTGGTGGGGGTGTAATTTCAGGGACACTCCGCAGTCCCCATACGAGGACAGATGGGTCAGTTGGGTGGGGGAGCGCCTAAAAAGGGGAAACTTAATATCAAAATCAATGTACAAGTAACAAGTATACACTCAGGCTAACAGCGCAGTGGTGTACATTCAGTCTTTTTCTTGTTGTACACCAAGTGCTTCATGAGGGAATGGTATACCCGTACTGCAGCCTCACCTGGTGTCACGGTGGGTAACCGCATAGTGGAAGAATTAAGGTATGCAGATGACCTTGTCCTGTTTGCGCTTTCTTCCACCGAAGCTGAAACTGCTCTCAACACTTTGGCATATGTTAACATATTCTGAATGTTCAAGAGGGTTAGGGATTAGGGTTAGGAATGCATTGTAATGAATGAATGCACTGTTAATAAGCGAGAAAACATGTCCAAAAAAAATGCCAGTAAGCTGCCAGGAAATGCATTTTCAATGGGTGAATTGGCTGTAGAAGCAATTTCTTTAAATGTGAATATCTCTGCAACCGTATGTCCAATTTTGTTCAAATTTGTTTTGGTGGCATTAGTAGGAGGTGGGGTACATGTGTAGATTAGTACCGTATTGCATCTCATTAATATTCATGAGTGGCGGGGTAAAACGTAATTTCGCTGAAAATTGCTCGTAACACCTCTATCTCAGCAGTGGCATCGTAGATTGATGCCATACATGGCACATGGATTGCCCATGGTGAGTAGATGATACCTATTGATTTTGGTACCAATCTCAATAATATTCATGAGTGGGCAGGGCTTAAATTTAAAGAAGCAATTTCTTTAAATGTGAATAACTCGGCAACCGTATGTCAAATTTTTCTCAAACTTGTTTTGGTGGCATTGGTAGGAGGTGGGGTACGTACTGTAGTGCATCTGAATGATATTCATGAGGGACGGGGCCGAATGTAACTTCGCTGAAAATTGCTCGTAACACATCTATCTCAGCAGTGGCATGATGGATTGATGCCATACTTGGCACATGGATTGCCCATAGTGAGTATGATTTATACTATGGGTTCAGGAAGCCACTTAAGGCTCATTCGAGGAACCCTGGCCATGTTGATCGTGGATGAGCACC
>JAODUJ010013877.1:0-12702 GCA_027564615.1 Psolus chitonoides | reverse complement strand
GAAGCTATGTGATCATGGATGAACACTGACATTAGCCTTCTCTTCTTGACTAGTGTTCAGAGGGTAATGAGGCAGGCGTGTAACTATAACAATCACATCCTACCTTGGGACCAACATTCGATATCCCCACCTGACAGATGTGAATAAACTCCCAGCTTTCAGCAACGTTCTGTGAGAGGTGGTGGAAGCAACCTGCTCATCGTTACTACAATACAGCTGTGCTGAAACAGGACCGATGAACCTAATTTCCCTGAGGTAATTGCTCCCGTCACAACAAAACCAGAAACTGAGAGACTATCAACAAAATGCAGTACATGCTTTTGACAATTGGTATGTGAGGCACCAGGGGCCGGATTCATGAAAGTAATTTACACACAAAAGTTTGCGTATGTCTTAATTGTATCTTTATCTACGCAACTTTTTGCGTTAACTTACGCAAGCATCAAAGGTGTTGTAAATGACCCACTGTGTACTGGTGTCCTTGTGATTTCTTCACGTAGTGACCTATTTTGCATATATATTCTACATATTTCTATTTATTACTCTCATTTATATCTTAATTCTAGAAATTATGGTTTGAATAGACATGCATATTATAATATTTTAAGTCAAATTTGTGTTTTTGCATTTGTTCACACCATATTAGGTAACACACAAGTTCATTCAAAGGCCGTTCCACAATATGATTTAACGTGCATTATACTGCACGCATAACAACATTAATTGTTGCGTTTCTATGGGACCTCTGTAGTCAAGGACACATGCATCATGCTCATTGAAATATTGGACGTGACTGCTTTGTAACAAGGTAGTTGTTCACGCAAAAATCAACTGTTTTGATAGGCTACTTTTACGTTTCCGAAAAGCGTAGCCAAGCTTTGTGATTAGCACTTACGAAAGTGCGTACGCAAATACTTACGCAGGTTTTTGTGAATCTGGTCCCAGTATGATTTGAACCCAGGGCTCTGTAGGGCAAAGTGGTCCACCCCAATAACCCTTTTGTTTCATTGTTCCCCCAGGTTCCAATCACATTCGTTGACAGAGTCTATGGAGAGAGTAAGCTAGGAGGGAATGAAATCATCAGCTATGCCAAAGGACTTCTTACTTTATTCGCAACAACATGATATGACTGACATTTTCTGCAAGCTATCTTTTCTCACCAAGGTGGGAAATGTTGTACTGGTGGGAGTTGGGGAGCAAGGCTAATGAGTTTTGTGCATTTGTTCATTATAGGCCTCATCAAATAGTGAATGTAAAACTAATTGTGATTTGTCTGAATCAATGTTATGCAGCGGGCGGTCTGCGGACCACTAGCTGGTCTGCCAAGAAATAATACAGGCATGATATTAATCTCCTCGTTTGCACGGAATTCCACATTTTTACTTCCGCGCCTTTGCATTTTTCAGTGCTATTTCCACGTTTTTGTGGCCACTGGAATTTTCAGCTCATTCCAGCATGCTGGTGTGAGTTATTGTGATCTTGCTCTATCTATCTCTCTATATGTGTTGTGACAGTCAAATTACGATAACTAGGTGTAGATTTGTAGCGATGAACAAAGACAATAATTCTAAGCCTACGAACCGAATGCAGAGATGGTGCTGTTCTCTTCAGTGTGAGAAAAATGTCTGTTTTTGTGTTTAGGGTATTAAGAGCAATGGTAGGTGAACTGTAGATCATAGATCAAAAGTGTGAAAATGTAAGTCCATAAGAGAATCATCAAAGAGTGGGGGCATTCTGCCCCCCCACGATCTATGCCCCTGGTAGTAGTCACCCGATAGGAATACCTGGTATTCACACCTAGTATACATACCTGGTATGTGGGTACCCATTTCTACACCTTGGAGAAGAGAGGCAATTGGAAATCATTATATATGCATTTCTAGCATCTTAAGTGTTTTATCATTGTTTGCGTTACTTTTATTGTACAGCGCAACAGATTATTTTTATAGTTGGGGCGCTTGATAAATTTCAATAATAATAATATTGCCTATGAGCACAACATATATAGTGGTCACCCTTTAGGACTCAAACTCCTTGGATCTCGCATCTCCAGGGTTGGAATACCCTTTATGAATACAAAGGCTATTGCTAACCCTTGTGAGCCTCTAATTTTCCTCTATTATTTTGTCGACTTCATAGATGTTTTACGGACGGCACAGGCCACAGGTTAGCCACCCTTGGCCTATATGATCAGGAGTCGGTGTGAATAGTATTTTCTGAGATAACACCACCTACTCGATATACTTGTGGAGGGCGACATCCAACATTGGATGGACGGTGCCTAACACACACACACACACTCGATATACTTCTTGTCATCTTGTCATATTTCATGCAGGCACTTCTGTATGTTGGATTTTAATATATTAAGAACTGAGTAACTAAGTACTGATCAAATGTAGAGCAAATTTGAAATATTCTATATCATAATAAAGTATTAGATAAGAAATATTACACAAGAAACAGATTTTTCCCTCTTTATTTCTCTTGAAAATGAAGCAATACTTGTTCAGGTCTTTCTGTTAAAATAAATTTATGAATAAAATAAATTTATGTGATACACTGTTATTGTAAATGTGTAATTACTGGCATGGTCTGTTACAACCATTTGTGAGGTCCTATCTTGTAGTGTGTAAATTGGGTGAACTGTAACTATTGGTCTACTCTGTGAAGTTAGCAAGAGGATTTGCCAATTTAGACTTTTTTGCTTCGAGATTAAAAAAAACATAAATTGGGTGAAATTTGATCCTTTCGAAATTCCTCCCTTCATTTATTACATTATTTGTAGTGATATTGTTTTGAGGATTTGTGTTCAACAAATTGGATAGTCTAGATGGATTGAGTAGTCTCATACTCATAGGCAGGATTCCCACCATTCTAGAAATCAGGGAAAACTTTGAAAACTTGTTTACATTTTTCCAGTCAGGGAAAACTCGGGGAATTTGTGAAAAATCAACCAAATATCAGGGACAACTCAGGGAATTTGAGAAAAACACCAAATATCCGGCAAAACTAAGGGAAAATTTCCTGTGAACATGGAGGGTTAAGTTTTGTTGGTATTTTTAATTACAAATGTCTTGGGTCTCGTGCCACATCAATTCCTCGTAAAACTGAAAATATTTCTCATGGAAACTTGAGTTATGCTCAGGGAAAACTCAGAGGATTTTTTTCATCAAGTGCTGGGAACCTGGACAAAAAAAACTTTCGTCAGAAGTTCACCTACCTTCTGGCAAACGTACTTCTGCGATTTTGGCCGTGCGCCCAAAATATCACCAAAATATACCACCAAAATGTTGAACTGCCTGCCCGCTAGTGGAATCCGGTGTCCCGCTCATGCACGGTACCGGCGTTCCATAGCAGCCATTCTTTTTTGGTGCACTCAAGACCGCTAGTTAGAGTTCTTGATGCACTCCCTGAATTTCACCTCTCCACCACTCTTCCATCACTTCAACCCAAGATTCTTGCAGGATCCGGTGAAGTATCAGTAACAGACTAAAATTTGAGTCCCTTCCCTGGCGTTTCAGGTGTCAGATTCTCGATCTTTTCAATCGACAACTCTGCCGCACTCCGGTCGTTCCGTTATATGCTAGTAGCATATGGCCGATCGCAAATTGTTATTAGGGGGGTGGATTATTAGCCTCCCTACGAGGTCACTCGGGGTCCCTTCGCCTCCTGGCTTGGTGCATCCTCTCCGCCTTCGTCTTGCGGTCAGTTTGACATCTTCATCACCCGTGGGGTGTCGGGTTCTCCCTCTTCGGGAGTTTCAAACGGGGGCCCAAGGTATTCCGCTGTTTCCATTCTCCGGAGGTAGACCTGTTCGCATCCCACCTGAACCACAAGCTCCCCCAGTTTTGCTCCAGAGGCGTGGGCAGTGGACACCCTGTCCCTTGATTGGGGCCACGTTGACGGGTACTCTTTCCCTCCGTTCTCCCTGGTGGGCAGAACTATGGCCAAGGCCACAGTGATGGGGTGTCCGTTAATTCTGGTCGCTCCCTTCTGGCCGTCCCAAGCCTGGTTTCCTGACACTGCTGGCCCATCTGGTGGATTTTCCCCTTCTCCTCCTGGAGAGAGCCGACCTCTAGTCCCATCTTCCCGGAGAGGTCTGCATCGGGATCCGGAGGTGCTGCACCTGACTGCGTGGAGGCTATCAAGTCAGTCCTCCGAAAAGAAGACCTTTTGGAGTAGGCTGCCTCGCTGGCAGCACATGGCGAGAGGATTCCACCCTACGCCTGTATTCTTCGCGACTCCGATTGTATGGAGAATGGTGTAGTGATCGATAAATTTCTCCGGCCACGGCTTCTACCCGAAATCGCTGACTTCCTGACATTCCCCTTCAATTCGGGTCGTCAGGTGAATACAATCCATTGGTTTCGCTCAGCAATAGCGGCGATCCATACAGACCCTTCCGACGGGAATCTGGTGTCTACGGCAGAGACGCTTAACCTCCTGCTTCGGGCCATGGCCCTGAAGCGACCCTGCTTACGTAGTCTCGTCTCTTCATAGGACATGAAGCGGGTTTTCGAGGTTCGTCCCTGCTACGTCGAGACTCCGGCCCGTCCCCTCCTTCACTGGGTGCCCTGATGGATCTTTCCAATATAATGGTGTTTCTTTTAGCGGCAGCCTCTGCTCAGAAGGGAAGCGCTCTCCATGCCCTGACGGGCGAGTCGAACCCCATGGAGTTCCTGACTAAGATGCAGTCAGCGGACTTCCTCCCAGCCCCGATCTTCATCGCCTCCATTCGTTTGATCGAGGAGGACAAGGTCTGGTGTCCGGTCCGGGCGCTCGGGTGCTACTTGGCCCGCACTCGCCCCCTGCAGGGGGAATGCAGGTCGCTCTTCATCACGTCTCGCCGGCCCCATTCCCGGGCCTGGCGGGATACCATATCCCAATGAATCGTTGCGGCCATAGAGAGAGCCTACCTGGAGGGACTTTCTGGCGAGGATCCTAAGGTGCACAAAGTGAGAGCCCTCTCCTCCTCCTGGGCTCTCTTTGAGGGCATTCCATTAGAGGGCATCCTCCAGGCTGCGACATGGAAGATGCTGAACACTTTCATTTCATGTTATCTTAGGGATGTTCTCCTCGATGAATCACGGATGTCATCGGCCTTCCGCGCCTCTCTTTGAGGCAGCGCGGGTCCCTCCCATTCGCCTGAATAGGGCACCCATTGAAGGAGGGGACGGGCCGACGTAGCAGGGACGAACTGCCCGGGTGAGTACATCCCCCTCCGATTCCCACCTCCATGGTCGGTGGTAGGATCGCAGTAGTATGTTTGCCAGAAGGTAGGTGAGCTTCTAATGTAAGTTGACGCCACTGGGATGAGTGGGGCTACATACGAACAAGCGATACCTGCCTTCTGGCTCTCGCCCGCCTCCTCACCTTGCGGGGGATTTCAGCAGATGTTATTGAATGGCTGCTATGGAACGCCGGCACCGTGCATGAGCGCGACAACGGATTCCACTATAGCGGGCGGGCAGTTCAAAACTTTGATGGGTTATTTTGGGCACGCGGCCAAAATAGCAGTAGAGTATGTTTGCCAGAAGGTAGGTATCGCAACTTCGTAAGTAGTCCCACTCATCCCAGTTGGGTCAATTCATGATGGAATTACACAAAGGTGTGATGTTGTTTAATGTCATGTGAAACGAAGACGAATGAAACAATTACAATCATAGGTCAAAATACACGATTCAGTCAAATAAATTCCTGTAAATTTATTGATTTGTACTTGTGTAGAGTTAAGTCAAGGCAAAATATCATTTCAAAACTTTGATGGGACAGATATTTTGGGCATGCGGCCAAAAGTCTGTGTGTTATTATGTACAAGTCGATTTTGGTTAAACATAAAAGGACAGCTAATCAAACATAGAATCAGCAAAAATGAGATGAAGATAAAAAGTGATTCTTAATGCCTTTTACTGAACAACTGGAAGGAGCCAAAGAGGAGCAACTCTCTTACCTCAAGCGGCAAGGTGGACAACACTTTGGAGAAAGATTGGTCCTTGCATACAGATGATTAAAGAGAAGAACTTCACTATGATGAGTGTTAACAAATATGGATTTATTAATAGCAGAACAAACGAAGTTACCATGTAAACACACTTGGCAACAAACATAATTAAAAGGAGATCATGCCTGTTGGAGAAGGAATACCAATTTATATTTTGTAAGCGATTATTGTATTTCATCTCACACCTTTTCTGGCCCAAGATGGAACGTAGAAACGAATATCACTAATATACTCTATATGATTATGTAACGAAGAAGGGGTTAGTGTTTAGATTTTTTCATTTGATGAATATGTAACACGTTATTCATTTAAAAGATTGGCACAGATGATAAACCTTAACTGTATTATTTCACAAATTCCAGGTAATCACTACAGTAACAACATCTCACACCTAACAAAGCTTGGTCTCTACCTAAAGGCATTACTTTTCCACGATAGGGAAAAAATCACGCAAATCGGGAGTTGAGCACAAATTGACAATATCATGAAAATCTCAAGTAATGGGAGTTCATTTATCACAGAATATTGAAAACTATAACTTTCCACAAACCCGAGTTGAAACTAATCTCAAGGAGGCACAACTCATCCATCCACCGCACTCGTAATACAATTGTTTTAGCCTACTAACATACCACATCACATTTATAAACGTTGCAACGACCATCCTGAATGCCATTACCAATATTATATCATCAATTTATAAAACGGAATAATTTAACAAAACGGAATAAAGAAGAGAGAAAAAAAAAGTAACGGATTTTACAAAACAGAACAATTATGGTTTACCTATACCATATTCTTAACTGCGTTAGGTGTACAGCCCCATAGGCACTTGAAGTTGCAGGTCTTGTTGATTTTTTTTTACAACAGAGTAGGCTACTGTTAGCATGGGGGTTAGGTACAAAACCCTGGTAGTATCAGTTGAGGCAATAATCCAGCTCCAAACTTCATGTGGTCAATGTCAGACCATGTGCCCTAGCTAACATAGTCACATTGTATGGACGTTTTATAAAACTTATCGCAACTTTCAATTGTCAAACAAGTGGCGGAATTTGGGAATGATTATCGATTCCTCCTTGAGAATGATCATGTGAACAACACATGTAAAGCTGCTCTCCATGCCATAAGAATGGTAGGGAACATATGTCAATACTTGGACCAGAAAACCACCACCATGCTGACCATTAGGTCTAAAACCCTGGTGATATCAGTTGAGGCAATAATCCAGCTCTAAACTCCATGTGGTCAATGTCAGACCATGTGCCCTCGCTAACATAGATACATTGTATGGACGTTTTATAAAACTTATCGCAACTTTCGAATGTTTGATAAACAAAATGTGTTGGTTATGCAGAACTAATGTTATCACACCGTTAGAACAAATGACATTGTTATAACATGACAATGTTGGAACGTTCCCACAGTGTACTGTTGCATGTGATTTGCTTGACAACATTGTTGCAATCTAATTCATGTAAATTATGACAACAACATTGGTAGGATGTCACTTCAATGTAACGTTCCTTCTCAACATTCACACAACGTGTTGCAGTACTATGCGGGGAGGAATTTAAGAGCATATGGTAAGTTTGGGTCAAAACTCCCTGCAATACTTCTTGGCAGCCTACTATTAAAGTCAGCAACTCGATTATGGAGCCTTCTTCTCAAGCTCGTAATTTGGGAATGAATATTGATTCCTGTAAAGCTGCTCTCCGTGCAATAAGAATGGTGGGGAACATCTGTCCATACTTGGACCAGAGAACCACCACCATGCTGATCCATGCTTCTGTTACATCTCGGTTGGATGCCTGTAATTCATTGTTCTTTGGTCTTCCTGATAGTGGACTCGTTAAGACATATCCCCACATCCCATACTGGTTCTACGCCATATATCAAGGCATGGAGGAAGCTTTCACTCGTACAACACGCCACTTGTTTGACCATCTTGATAATACTATGCTGCATGATAGCTGTCGACTCTCAAGAATCCCATCCAAAAAGAGGGATATATGACATGTGGGCCATGGACAACGACTTGTCATTCTGATTCGCCGTGACATACTGAAAAGTCAGGGTGCATTGTCAGTCTGATAAAGGACAAATGCCACACAATAAATACTAGAGGCTATATGGATGTTAATCAATAAGTCCATGTATACTTTGGGTCTTTGAGAAGTTCTGCGAGTTTCTTATTCCATGGACGGTAGAAATCTTTGGCTATCTCTCTGGTCGACTGTAGCATCGTCATGCCTTTCCTCTTGGCTTTGTTATTGACGTTCTGGACACTTTGTCTCACAATTCTTGTCATCCTTCTCCTTGGCAATGGATCTGTAAATAAATGACAAAAGTTGATCATTTGATGGTAATTACAACCATAAAATAGAGAGTCCTGTATCATTTTTTCTTTACTCAGGTTTATGCATAATTGTACAAACCAAAGTTGCACATTTTTATGAAGAAATAGTCCTCAAAATTCCATCTTAAACGGGTTGATGAAATGCATAGGCCGACCTATTTTCAAATGTCCATATCTCGGCAACGGTCGGTGTGTCTGATTTTGATGGAACTTGGAATATTGGTTTGGTAGGAGGTGTAGTGTATGTGTGGGTGGTATGACTTAACCCTAATCCCTAACCCTCTTGAATATTCAGAACATGTTATTAAGCCTACTGATCCCAAAGATCCCTAAGTACCTGCTGAAACGTACGCATCTAGTGGTATGACATCTCATCTCATTAATATTCATGAGGGGAAGGGCCGAACCTTATTTTGCCAAAATGAGCTTGTAATCATGCAAACTCAGTGAGAGTAACTTGGATCGGTCTCATACTTGGCAGATAAGTTGTCCATAGTGAGTAGATGAAGCCTATTTATTTTAGTGTTAATCTCATGAATATTAATGAGTTGGTGGGGCTTAAAGTGAATTTCTTCAAATGTCAAATCTCGGTCACCATGTCAGATTTTTGTGAAACTTGGTATTGTGGTATTAGTATGTGGTTTATTGTGTGCATAGGGGATACGAAATTTCTTCTCATTTGTATGCATAAGGGGTATGGCCAATCATATTTTTACGATGAATATTCTGCCACCATTACCACAGAATTTTGGTTGGTGAACGTTGAATGGCATCTCACACTATAACTTGACGAGGTATAAGTTACTTATACCTGTAATTGTTTTTTGTGTTGTCAGGGATTTCCGGAGCACGGGGGTGTGGAGGGAGGGAGGGGATTAGAGGACCCTTACGAGGGATAGAGGGAGGTGGAGGGCAATTGTAAGTGAAGCCTCGTTTGGTACAGTGTAAACATCCTCACCCCTTGTTTACGAGGGATATACGAGGCAGAGAGAGATTGTTTTTGTGTGGAGATCAATAGTGGTCACTGAGCTCATCAGTGGTCAAACCATGAAAATATATCCAATAGCAAAGAACCACAAAGACTCAAACCTTTCTCGTTTTCATACTTGATTTGGTGGCATCGGTAGGAGGAGAGGTATACTGTGTTAGTACCTTTATGCGTGTCATTAATATTCATGAGAGGCTAGGCCAAACGTAATTTCGCTGAAAATTGCTCGTAACCATGTGATCTCTGCAGTGGCATGGTGGGCTGATGTTATACTTGGCACATGGATTGCCCATAGTGAGTAGATAATCCCTATTGATTTTGGTGCCAATCGCATTAATATCCATGGGTGGTCGGGTCTTAGAAGCAATTTCTTTAAATGTTAACATCTCGGTAACTGTATGCCCAATTTCATTCAAACTTATCTTGGTGGCATTGGTAGGAGATGCGACACATATGTAGGTTAGTACTGTATTGCATCTCGATAATATTCATGAGGGGCGGGGCAAAATGTAATTTCGCTGAAAATTGCTCCTAACTACGCGATCTTGACAGTGGCATGGTGGATTGATGTCATACCTGGCACATAGATTGCCCATGGTGAGAAGATTATCTCTGTTGATTTTTGTGCCAATCTCATCAATATTTGTGAGTGGGTGGGGCTTAGAAGCAATTTCTCTAAATTTGAATATCTCGGCAATGGCATGTTCAATTTTGTTTAAACTTGTTTTAGTGTCATTAGTAGGAGGTGAGGAACATGTGTAGGTTAATACCGATTAATTTTAGTGCCAATCTCATTTAAATGATTGAGTGAGTTCCTGAGCGGGACAGATCAATTTCTTGAAATGTCAATATCTCGGCAACCATCGAGTAATCACATTTCTTGGTTTTCTTGTTCGTTTGTGTTCTCCTCCAAACAATTAAAAGTCTGGGAGATGAAGTGGAATTGGGAAAGAGATGAAAAATCGGGAGACTCCCGGCTAAATCGGGAGAGTTGGAACATATGGTGTTGTCAATGGAAATTTGTTGTATCATGGTTGTACTCACCTAGTTCCAAATAGTTGAATAGTCCCTTCAATACTGTTATCGGTTCCGTCTTCCAATCTTCTAGGCTCATAACATGAATATTTTCAAGTCCATAAACATCCACCCACTCCTTTAGGTACAAGTAATATATACCCTGATACAGAATCTGGTATAGGAAATAAAACGATTGAGTGGTGGCATGATTTTTAATATTTTGACACGCAGCCACAAGGTTGGACAAAAACAACGGAAATATATTATAATCTCAGGAAATGAAGAATGGTACAATCTTAGCGAATGAATATCACGCAAACATGGAAAGCAAAATTCAATTCTTTCGAGATGTTTGCCAAAGAAAATCGTCAGTTAGGTTTCGTGAGCCCAACATGATGGACTGATGATTCATGACACAGGAAGGTTTTTCACTTCCACCTTGTAAAAGCCTATACTGTACTTCGGTAGATATGGCAGCATGAAGTATGATATCAATCATTGCTTGTAGTGTCGTGCGATTTGAAGAACCAATAACATTTTTAGCTTATATGAAGTAGTCAAATCTGGGATATTTGGGTCTACTGCTGCTGTTCAAGGGCTATCTGAGATCGACCAAATGTCAGACACTGAAACCTTGTAAACATGTTAACTTATTGATTACCATATCTTAGTGGAGATGGTGGTCGTTTGGGTCATCAGAGGCCAAACATTTAAAACCATGTAAACATAATAACTTGACAGGAAAAGAATAAAAAGTTATATGTTGCATACATGTTCATAAAGCAAACAAATACTAACAAAAGAAATCATCTACAATGTAAAAATACTATAGCCTGTCATGTCTACACTACAGTTTGTGAAATTCGTCATTTCAATTTAACAGGGCCGTCCCAACAGGGGCGACCGAAGCGGCCATGGCCGCCCCATTTTTTTGCAAAGAAAAGAAAAAACCTTTACTTGGAAACGGACGCATATAATGGAGTTTTATGCACTTTACTAATGTCATTAAGCAATAGCTTCCTTTCCCCCTGATCCCTACCATGGGCTCTTCCATCTGGTCCCCTACTGAGCCGGCTCCCAGACCTCCGCGAAATGGCCGCCCACTTTAAAGACCTTGTGACGGCCCTGAAATATTGCAAGAAATATCACGCATAGTTGCATTCTTGTAATATGTCTGTACATACGTTTTCTAGGGTCGACTCGACGGTAGTACCATGCATAAAGGCACAATATGTTGGTGAATTACGTATCTCGCATTTGTTGGATTTCGTAACCAGCCTTTGAACGAAACTATGAAACTCGCGTGGTGATTTTGACATTTTCCACATTTCTAGCATGTATGTTGTCCATAATCTGAAAATAAAATATATTAATCTGAGTATGATAGGCTAATGATATAATTCCGCCACATTTCAGAAGATGCACAATATATGTAGGCTACTATATAATGATGAAGTAATGATGCATGTTTCGTTATAACTTCTATGCCCAGAATAATGATAAAAACTTCATCTTTAATTTTGATTGAAGCATTCTTCTCATCTGTACATTTACGTAACAATATTATACCCATCACAAAGTGATACATTTTACTATACCTTTCGACAGGATCTCTAAGAATTACTGTTATTTTCGCTCTAGGTTGTACTGCGTGTATCAAATCAGCAAGGAAAAACGGAGGTTCGGTTTTGCTAGGAAAGTGGTCCTTCCAGTCGAAATATCCCAAACCCCACAGATTCGATATGGAAGCATCACCTGTTTATGAAATAGAAATACCCAGTTGAGTGTAGCGCAATTTTACTCTTCAGCGATCATTTTTCTGGAATCGCGTCAGCATGGCGTAGCCAACATTAAAGCTCCTCAGTGAGCAAATTGTCAGCGGTCCCTCGGCGGTCCACCGTCGGCCACATCGGCGGTCCACCGGCGGCCAACGCCGGCCGGCCTCCAATGAAATGTCCGGTGGCTCGTCGACGGTCCACCAGTGACCAACACCAGCAAATCACTGAAGGTACGCGGGACTGCAGGAGGACCACTGTAAATGCACACAAACTGCACAGTACATTGAAGAAGAATATCACCGGTATCGTCCTTCAATATGCACTGCAGAAATCGATTTATGGAAAGCGGGAAACTTTTTTCTCTCTCGGACCATCGGCGGTCCACCGGTGAATGGCCGTTCATGCCGCTACCGAGCCGCTCATAGCCGTCATCGGCCGATACATTCTACTTTCTGAGTCTTCTCTCTAACCTCACATCTACTCAGCTGAGTTGATGTTACATATTATGCAGTAATGGTCAATAAACAACTTAATGCCTGTGGAAGGAGTAGATGTGGCT